>APFE030650944.1:0-30277 GCA_000404065.3 Pinus taeda
TGAATGTATGGTGTTGCCCTACCATAAGGGTTTGATCAATAAAAAATCATTTCATATTATTTCTGGGTTTATTTGCATAATCTTATATGTTCTTATCAGATCTATAATATTCTTGGGTTAGATCTACAACAAGTGGTATCAGAGCTATAAAATTTGGTATTAGAGCTACAACAGAGATCATCATTCTCCAAGTGGAAGCAGGAACTATCAGAGAGAAGACACTAATCAAGATCCCAGAAGATGACTCACGTCTCTGTAATCATCTATACATGGATCCCTCATCGCAGAGATCTAGAGGCTGGAATTTTGTAACTTATAGAGAAGCGTTGTTGGTATTCTGGTGTACATTCATAGTGTTGGGTGATTTTGCTTTGCTTGAGGAGAAGAACGACTTCTTAGCTGGAGGATGATGCTGGGTCAGTGCTCATGGTTGTAGTCTTCTTGCTACTTTTCATCTGAATAAAGCTATTCTTGTTTCCTTCCATATTCTTGTGTACTTGTTTATAGATGCTTATATATGGTTAATGCACATATGATCCTGCATTATTTATGAACTTAGATCCTTGTTTCTTGCATAGTAGTATGTTGTTGTGATTCTACAGGTCTTTTTGAAGCGGAGCAGACAAAGAGCAAGCAGCAAAACTCTATCAAGAAAGAGAGGAAATCGAGCGCAAGACTTAGGTTGGCCCTCTTGGTTCTCCTCTCATTTATTTTCATAAAAGGAATCAATAGTAGACTTTGATTGTTTGTTTCTAAGATAGCCACCTATCTTAGTGGGAATACCAGCATCCGTGTGGACACTATTCCCGTATAACAAAATGGCGACTCCACTGGGGAGCGACTAAATTACTTGTTAGCCTATCTATCCTTGCTTCTTTTATAAACATACAGATGGAGCCTGAAGTCAAGCCAGCTAGCCTTCGAACTGCATTTGTCATACAAATGTAAAGTAGATCAATGCCGCTTCAGTCAATCTCCGTGTTTTTTTTATGAATTAAACAGTAGATCTGCAAGCAATCTAATTGCCCTAAGTGATGGCTCTAGTAACCTCTTAGATCAGCCCTGTGTTTTACATACATTGATCTGTACTTATTCAACTTAAACACCTGAACTAAACTACAAACTGTGAGTGAAGTCTCATTCAAAGTCTCGCACTGTAACCATTGCACCCTGCCTTCAAGGCAGCCTATATGCATCGTACTTCCCGAATGGAGTAGGTGCGTTGCATACTGAGTTCATTGTGTAACAGGTGTGATGGTCAGGGAGGATTGGTTTTTCCCTCCGACTGTGGATTTTTCTCACTGTTTTTAGGCCTATTCAAGAGCTTTTGCTATCTATAGTCAGTGTACTTCTGTGAATACCCCCTTCTCTTGCATTATTCTGCCTCCTTAGTGCAAAGAACTATAAACATTTTTTATGTATTGTGCGTCGTTTTAGTTCTCTTTTGCAAAAAGTAGCATAATCGAACTGTTGTCCCTAGATCTGAAAGTGTCGTAGCTGTCGTTTTCAATTTTAGAAAGCAATCCCTTTGTTTTAGATAGCTGATTATACAGTTACTATTGCATAAGGTTTGAATTACTAGTTTTAGAGTGTCGAAAAGAAATTTCCATTTCAAAATCGCAAAGTGTCTCTCTTTCTTTCACTTCGTTTTGAAAAAGAATTGTTGAGTACAGTCGCCTTAAAAGTAATTTAGTTTTGAACATAGCTTTCTTAGCATCATTTACACATTAAGAGAGATGAAAAACAAATACATGCATGTGCATTTGCATCTTGAATGCTTGGCTTGATTTAGGACTGTGCATATTAGGGTGTGCTCTGTGCTCTGTGAAGAAAATATGCTTGAATTTCTTCCCTTTAGTACATAGGATTTTCATTGCTGAAAGAAGATAAAACGTTTGTTTATCATCTTAGACTTCATTTAGGAATTATACATACATCACGTGGTGATCCTAAAAGGAAAATTGTTAAGCAAGATCAACTTAAAATAAATCCAATGAATCTAACAACACTTTGGAACTTAACGCATAATATCTAGAGGTCTAGGCTAGAGACGTATTCTGGCGTCGTAAAGCCTCGTAACTGTTGCTTTCAGTGCTGGTTGGGTGATTCCTCCACTCTAAGACGGCAAGTGCCAGTACGGACTTGTGCTCCCACGTACCGTCGTGTATATATTGGGAGACCACAATAGGTTGCATCCTTTATCCTTAGGAAGCCGTGTCTACCGCCCTATCGATCGTAATGCACCGAACACAACATTCGGGAAGACTGACTTCCGTACCGTAAAAGGTATTCTGTAGTTTTACGATTGGTTTGGTAATCCTCTCTGCCTAGATCTCCAGAGAAGTCCATTTTTCTCCTTTTCAGACTCCTTAAAGGAAAAGGTCCTCTGAGCGCTTGTCACTTCAAGCTTAATAAAAATTGAAGGCGACTAGAGTCATCTTTTGTTTTTTCTCGACTCTTTAAAATTGAAAAAACAAGTTGTGTCCAAGCGTCTAAAATTTTATTTTAATCGAAATAACGTCACAAATTCCCCTATTGATCTTCAGGTTGAGAAAATGGAGTCTACCAACCAACGATTTCCCCGTGAAGGAAATCCTAGTCCCTTCCTATCTTGGGGAGATGTTGGTCCACCCCATATGGCCACTTTGTCACTTCCAGGATTGACAATTGGTTTGCCGGTCTGGCTCTTCTCTACCTCTGTTGTTCAGAATCCCACAATTCCTGAACAGTCTAACCAGCAACTAGACGACACTAGAGTTGCCTCCCAACCTTCTACTTCATCTGATTCTCCTTATCCTCCTTCCTCTTTGCTTGATAAAGACGATAAAGCTGAAAATCAAGTAACTGAGAAGAAGAAGAAGCAGAAAGAGAAAAAGGAAAAGAAGAAAGAGGAACCAAAATCGAAAGGGAACAACCAAGTATCATCTAGCAAAAATCCACACACCACACAGTCAAAAACTAAATCTCCTTGCGTCATTTATAATGGAGACCATTATCACCGAGATTGTCCCTGCATCCCTCGGATCTTAAGGGACTGGTCTCCTCATTTTCACAATCCGGTAGCATCGACCTCTGGCGATCATGTTGAATGCTCACCATCAACCAGTGAAAGTGAAGCACATTGACAAAGAAGGAATCCTAAACTTCCTTGTAAGTTGTGTGAAGGCGATCATGCCGTCCACCGTTGTCCCTTCCTTGAAGAGGCTAAAAGAGTTTTAGATAATCGTCCGGTTTCGCCATTATGACTACCTCCTAGATATCAAAAACTCTTGCCGAGCCCTCCACCGGTTGAAAATATGACTAGCCCATCCTTGTGGCCAGACGAAGCACCTATTGTTGAAAATGAACCCTCGGAATCCATACCAGACGAAAGTCAAAGGGTCGATACGGCAGTTGACCCAGTATTTCCTTCAAGGCGGTCATCTTCAAATGATACCATCACTAAAGAGAAAGAGAACGACATTGTTCAAATTCTTTTCATCAACACCGACTCCGGTGACCTTGGGGTAGTCCTGCCGTTCCTTTGCCGCAGGAAGGAAGTTCATCAGAGTCCTACTTGGCCGTTTATTCGGTCCCACCACCAAGCAACCTACTTGTTTCATTCGACTGGAATCTACTAGGTAGACCCCATTTACTAGCCAGTGTACCATTCAGAATCATTGTACAAGCTTACAGAATGGTCATGGTTGGTACCATCATTGATGAAGGGGCTTCTGTGAGTATCCTTTCCTCAACTGCTTGGAAAGCACTTGGTTCGCCATCACTTTTGCCTGAAATGAGAAATCTAACAGGCTTCGACAAGGGAACCAATCGACCTTTAGGGATCCTTCCAAATGTGCCCATTACTTTGAGAAGGAAAACTGTTCACATGGACATTATGGTAGTTCAAGGACCTTTATATTACAATCTACTCCTTGGATGCGACTATATTTATTGCATGGGAGCCATCGTCTCCTCACTCTTTAGAGTAATGTGTTTTTCGCACAAAGGCAGAATGGTCAAGCTCGTAGACCAAATGTCATTCCCCGGTTCACACATCACAAATAGTCAAATGCCATCCCTGAATGGTCTTTTCATGCAAGAAATGTCTCATCAGTCTCCAGTCCATCCACCTGATGAGCGCGAGTGATTCAGGAAGATGTGACTGAAACCCAAGGGGCTTGCACCCTGGTCTGTTTCGGCAGGAAAACCTCGGGTATAGGGTTGATTTCTACGAGGGATAAATGACTAGTCTGGCGAACCCGTCCTCACAGGAAAATGGGAACAGACTGGAATAATATACCTTTGTTAAGGTTATGCCGAGTGACTCTGCTCCCCTTTGTCTGTTTCGATAGACATCGCCGAGAAAGAATATTATTTTCTACGATTATATAACTTTCTTGGT
This sequence comes from Pinus taeda, assembly GCA_000404065.3. Classification (NCBI taxonomy): domain Eukaryota; kingdom Viridiplantae; phylum Streptophyta; class Pinopsida; order Pinales; family Pinaceae; genus Pinus; species Pinus taeda. The sequence goes on from APFE030650944.1 coordinate 4,385, forward strand.
AACCTGGAAATTCGCTATACTTGGGGGCATGCAAACCTTTCTACATGCAAGTGAAGAGAGGCTATTTATTTTTTAAATTTTTAGGACCTCTAACCCTTTAAACTTGTAAGGCTAGTCGTTTCCTAACTTGCATAAAGAAAGGATCTGTGGCAAAGCTTGAGAGATGTAAGCCACTTCAAAATAGCATCTCGAATGAGACATTTCTTATCATATGACTGGTGAGTAATGTTGTCGCAGAGTTCAAGCTCGTTAAAAAATAAACATAAGTCATGAGCAAGTGTTTCTCCCCGCGTTTAAGCTCATTAAAAAATGAACAGGTAAATAACCATTGTGAATTCCTTACCACCAGCTTTTGAGCCTTGGTCGTGTTCTCACCATCACCTCCACTCTGTTTTTAGCCGATCATTCACCCCCATATGATTTTTTATCCCTTCGAGGAACATCTGCGAAGAGTGATTCTGCTAGCCATCCTTGTAACACTGCCCTGATTGGAAAATTCCAAATCTTACCTGGAATCAGCTGCTACCCAAAACCATCACTTGTTCCGTGAAAATGAGTCTTCTTTAAGCTCTTTTCACCTGACTCGTAAAATATGAAAAGATTTCCGAGCAATTGGCCTCTCCGGCTTGTTAAAAGGGATCGAAAGTGCTATCCCTCCTCTAGATTTTAATCTTTCTGGACCTGAGGGATTATTACACAAAACAATCGAGCGCTTGTCTTGTTTGGCTCATTAAAACTATCGAAAATTCATCCCTTTTGTATTATTTTATGCTTTTTTAGACTTAAGGGATTATACAACGAAAAATAATCTTCAGAGTCTTCTTTCCGTTTCTTTCAGACTCTCTAAAATTGAAAGAGGCCGAGTTATCTTTGTCGTTAAACTCGTTAAAACTAAATAGCGACAAACTCATCCAACAGGACGAGAACGAGCTTCACTGTCGTTAGGCTTGCTAAAATATAGCGACAGGTTCGCCCGAAGGGCAGATTATAGAACAAGCATATGTTATCCTCCTCAAGCTTGACAAAAATAAAGAGGTACTGGTCAGCAATGACTGGGAAAAATTGGGAAGAAAACAAGAAGAGACTTTATTGGTAGCAAGTCGCTCTTGAACATGACACTTTCCTTTAGCATCCATGCCGGGTTGGATTGTTCCGTTCACTGGTCTTCACCATTGGTCCGTCACACCATCCATCTCTGGGGTTAATGCTACCAATCCATCGTCAGTGTCGCTGATATGTTCAAGAGAAGTCATTCAGACAATTCACCTGTGTCTCACCCACTGTAATACATTCATGCTTCATTCCTTCAGGACTGCCCCCCTGAACCCTATATCGTCAGTTTGTTTTCACCTCCAAAATCATTTGCTTCATTCTGTGTCATTGATGTTGGATTCATTAATTCCCTCCTGCGACAAGTCACTTCTTATTGACATCAGCTCATTATCCAAGAAGTTGACTTAGGAATAACCCTTTCAGTACTTTGAAGCTTGCATGCCTTAATGGCAAGTTTCTCACTTTCGGGGACAGGTTTACATCAATGGCCTTCAAACAAGAGATTTTGTGTGGTGTTCGATGCCAAGTCCCTTTTCACACCACTTAAATTGTACTGTAGTACCTTGAGGGTCATTGTCATTATTAGTGATTCCTCTCGCGCCTGTTAACAACTTACATCATTGGTTGGTAATCACGGGATGTCTTTCCATGTCCGACTCCAAAACATATTTCACATGGATCAACTTGTACTTTGAGTGAAGATTGGATGAGTTTTGAAGACCCCGGATCTAGTTTCATTCATCTGGGCTACGATATATTCAGGAATATAAAAACATCCAGTGTACATCATTGCCGAACAGATGATCATCCAAATCAAAGGATGATGTGTCCATATCATCAGTCTGTCACACAGACGATTGTTTGTCCTATGTACACGAAAATGAGTTTATAAAGCTGAGCATGGGAATGCCTGCCTCAGCTAGATCATGAAAAAATGTTGTCAAATAATGTATTATATTGTATCTTATTACAGGTCGCCTCCCAGCTTAGGAAAACTTCATATCCTCATAGTAAAGCATTTCACCCGACATCAAAAAATATTAACGACCTCATGCTTTAGGGGGAAACTGTTATAGACATTTTTGGCACTTCAACCCCAATCACAAATGTCCATAAACTGAGGGCTCTTAAGTCCCTAAAAGTGTTGCTTCACTACCTAAAGGAACAAGGTAAACTGATTACATCATCTCCCAAAAGTTCTCCACTAAAAAATGCTCATAAATGGTCAAAACTGTACCATACTGGAAGCTCAATGAAGAGGGTGCGATGCATATCACCTTCCCAATGTACAGGGTGCAATGCATACTATTTTTCTCCTCTACAGGGTGTGATGGTCGGGAATGGACAAATGGCAGGGAAAAAATTGTGAGGTGGAAGATCATGGAATCTTCAAGAAGCTTCCCTTCTGACACTTGCCACTCCATTTTCGACCAGGAATGAGTAAGAGATAATCATTCTCCAAGAGGAAGCAGGAAATATCAGAGAGAAGACAATAATCAAGATCCCAAAAGATGACTCACCTCTCTGTAATAATCTATATATGGATCCCTCATCGCAGAGATCCAGAGGCTGGAATTTTGTAACTTATAGAGAAGTGTTGTTGGTATTATGGTGTACATTCACAGTGTTGGGTGATTTTTCTTTACTTGAGGTGAAGAAGGGCTTCTTAGCTGGAGGATGATGCTGGGTCACAACTCATGGTTGTAATCTGAAAAAAGCTATTCTTTTTTCCTTCCATATTCTTTTGTACTTGTTTACATATGCTTGTATATGGTTAATGCACATCTGATCCTGCATTATTTATGAACTTAGATCCTTGTTTCTTTCATAGTAGTATGTTGTTGTGATTCTACAGGTCTTTTTGAAGCTGAGCAGACAAAGAGAAAGTAGCAAAACTCTATCAAGAAAGAGAGGAAATCAAGCGCAAGACTCAGGTTGGCCCTCTTGGTTCTCCTCTCATCTATTTTCGTAAAAGGAATCAATAGTAGACTTTGATTGTTTGTTTATAAGATAGCCACCCATCTTAGTGGGAATAATAGCATCCATGTGGACACTATTCCCATATAACAGCCGATAGTACTAGGATTTTCTTGGCTAAATCACCTCCAAACCTGTGTCAGGCCCCACTAAGCCAACAAATGGTTCCGTTGTCGAGACCAGGATGTTCATAAAGGATGTTTGATGTCGTGTCACTGAAACCCTACAGAGAAAGAACAGAAGAGTGGTTGGACAAGAATATTCATGACTTCATGTTGTAGGAAAATAGGAATCCTCAATTATCTAAGGAACAGTGGTTGGATCACTACTTGTACACTGAAATCCATGAAATTTTCTTCTCATCTTTTCCATCTGAGTTGTATGAATCGATCATAAAGTTATCAGGCAACTAGGGAAGGTGTAATGTCGACAAACTAATAGTGTGGACTCCAAAACTTGTGTGCAGAATAGAAGCCTCAGAAGAGAAGATAGCGCGAGCTATGGACCACTGGCTCAACCAAATAATAGGAGGATCTATCATTGAGTTCACGGTAGACATGACCATTAGCTACAGTGAGGCAGAGCGACATTTTCTCAAGGGACCACGAGGTAAGTATATTAAATATTTAAACACTGGATTAAGATTCTATTGTGTGAACAACGGGTTATGCGAATAAATTAATGTTTGGGACTATGCTGAGTGGAAAGATCTACAGAAGTAGAGGTAGCGAAGAGTTAGAAAATAGTCCCTTAATTTCACCCTCGCAGGAGAGTGAGGATGAGCTCACGAAGGTTTCTCCAAGAAGTGCGGTTAGTTTGATAAAGCAGTCAATTCCACGTTTACCACCTCTAGCCACACCACCACCTGCTTCACCCCTGTCACCTCCATCTCCACCCACTCCACCTCCACCACCTCCATAGTTCAGTATGGCGAGTGCGATCAAACTACCAGTATTCAGAGGAGTAGGGAATGAATATCTAGACCAATTCTGGTTTGTAGTAAGAGCAGTATGGGAAGCACATGGTGTTGTGGATGATGATATTAAAAATGATACACTAGTTAGAACATTGTAGGATCGCATATTAACATGGTATATCAAGCATTCTAATGACCACCCAAACACAGGAATTGTAGAGATCCAGAATGCATTGAATAGGGAATTTAGTAGGAAAAATAATAGACGCAGTCAATCATCGGGTCTAAAGAGATCGAGATGCTCTCAGGCAAGACCCCTTGGGATCTGAACCAAAGGATGAAGAGCACAATCCACAAAGCCAATATGACTTCAACAGATTCACATCATCGCACATGGTTTTTGGCCTCACTTACGCCACACTTAAGGATGACACTGTCACAACAAAACCTTTCCACCTAGGCTGAGGCATTGGAGATGGCAATGAGGTTGCATGAGACCCCTATACAAGACCCTAGATTGGGTTTCCAATAGATCCACATGCAGATACAAAATCTATGTCTGGAAATGCAAAGTTTGAAACAAGATAGGGAAATTCAGCCAGAGGGATATGAGGAAGTATGGTGCATAAAATGCAAAGACCAGGGCCATGACAAAGATCATTGTGCAATGTTTGCAAACTACTTGGCAAGAGGAGGGCCAATGCCATTAAGACCGGAGGCACAGGCAGGGCAGAGCGCGACGTCTGCATTATGATGCATGATCTGCTGGATAGGAGGAAAAAATACCACATATAATTGTCATATGTTGGAGAAGTATACACATATGTCCCAATAGTTGTTTTTTAATTTCTATAGGTCGATAGGCCATGACGAATGCACTTGCCGAAGCTATGAACTAATTATGGACCAGAATCATGCCTATAGGGCGCAGGCCAAAATGTGAACCCTCGACCCAAATGCAGGGATGGCACACGCTGGGTTTCAGGGGTGCGGTCGGGGTCGAGGTGGAATGGGACCAGGGAGGGGTAGCGGCCATATAATTTGTTACAATTGCGGAGGGCTAGGGAATTATGCACCCGATTGTATGAACCTGACTAGGATAATATGTTGGTACTGTAATTAGTTTGATCATGAGGTGGAAGATTTCCTGTCAATGATAGTGAAGATGTGTGAAAAGGGGGTACTCCAGCCCTCTACGACCCAGAATTTACAAATGATCAGGTCTGAACTACGCGAAGAAGACCCAAATGCAAACACGATGCCCAGGAGTGGTGTGACAACAGGAGATGTTAAAGGGAAGCATCCAAAAGAAAGCACATGGGTTTGCAAGGCTCCTACAAAGGAACCCAAGCTTGATTTAGAATGCGCAAAGGAGATATTCATGAAAGCTAAGAAGAGCTTCACAGAGGCCTCCACTTCAGGTAGTAAGGAACAACGAGAACCAAGGACGGATCCTTCCATGCTTGCTACCTTTCTAGAGACATGCGTGAAATTCTTGCGTGACAGCAAGGCAGTCAAAGGGCTACATGAACTTATCACAAGGTGCGCGGGGTTAGGGGAATCGTGCATGGTCCAAAAACTTGGAAAGCATGCATTGCGCATAGGAAGGGAGATGAGGTTGACTGCGCAAATAGGCGAGTATGAAATGGATCAGGTAATCCTGGATCTAGGTTTGGATGTGAATGTACTACCAAAGAAAACATGGGAATGCATAAGCGGACCTATGTTGCAATGGTCCCCTATTTAGTTATGAATGGCGAACCAACAGAAGATTTTTCCAATGGGAAGATTACAAGGGGTGACAGTTGATATTGAGGGCGCGAGCGCGCAGGTAGATCTTGACGTGATAGAGATTGTCGATGATAGCAATCCCTATCCCAAATACTACGAATATACTGGGCTACCGATATGAATGGAGTTATAAACCTGAAGAAGTGCAAAATGACCTTTGAGAAAAAGTCACTACGCATAGTGGTACCACTGGACCTAGCCGAAGGAGCGGATGCACTGAACCGGTGCGCGACGATGATAGTGATGACGATCTCGACCGTATCTATAAGATAACTACACAAGGAGAGGATTGGGTGAACCCAACTGCAGATGGAATGATTTCGTGGGAGCGTGAAAGCTCCTGCACTTCAAATTCAAACAAAGAGAGAGAGTGATGGCAGAATCGGTTGCACGAAGTAACAACACTGAACTGCAACATGATGATCAAGTCATTACATTGCATAAAAACAAAGGCAAGGGAGCTACCGACACATGATGGATTGCTAGCAATGGATGAATTTCTGAGAAAATTCGAAAATGTAGTACCAGAGCAGCAGCAGTTTGATGTGCTGAGGTGGGCACTGCGCACAATGTCCACACGATGGTGGGGTATGCACCAAGGAACTTTTGAAGATTGGCGCGGATGCAGAAGGACGATGCGCCTGCAGCTTGGAAATCCCCAAGTATGACTAGTAGACAAATATGATGGATGAGTTGATCCATGCATGCACCTTGCAAAATGGACCAAGGTCTACGGGAAAGAGCCACAACCTGAATGGGTGCACCTATTCTACCATACCCTAGACGTCATACCTATGAATTGGTATACAGAGACGGATCTACGCCATGGTACGGGCGAATGAGATGTCTTGCATGAGGGATTCTTGTTAACATTCACATTTGAATATCGTTGGTCCGATACTGTGGACAATGTGCTACAACTAGTGAAAGCTTCTATCTTTAAAATACCACAGGAGCTAGTCGAAGTACTTCAGCTAGAATGGGCGATGCAGTTAAGTAGCGCATTGCAATGTTATAATGTGAATGTTGAGGAGGATGAGGAGGACCCACGGAACATTAAAATTTCAGAAATAGAAGGCTCTCATGAGAATCGTGGACCATCACTTAAAGACCTTGATGTCACCACATCACTAAAGATGAAGCAGGTCAACATTGGAACAAAGACAAAACCAAAATACGCAATGCTTGGCGACTATTGGGATGACGCCATAGTCGATAAGGTCGCTAAAACTTGTTCCGGACCAAAATTATGGATTTGAAAGGGATCATGGGTGATTTAGGGATGACGAATATCTTCCTGAAACCCGACGCGAAGCTAGTTAAGAAGCATCCTTACCACTTGAATCCAAAGTATAAAGAAAATGTCTGTGATGAATTAGAAAAAATGCTCGCAGAAGGAATTATTGAACTAGTGGAAGAATCCAACTGGGTGAGTCCGATGATGTACATGAGAAAAAGCAGAAGGGCGAAATAAGAATATGTGTAGACCTCAGGAAACTAAATGATGCCTATTTACATGATCCACTCCCAACACCATTCACAGATGAAGTACTAGAGAATGTTGGCAGTCAGGAAGCATACTCCTTCACGGATGGGTTCTCAGGGTACCATCAGATCAAGATCGTACCGAAAGATAGGAGCAAGATGACCTTCGCAACAGAATAAGGGTGCTTTCAATACACTGTGATTCTATTTGGACTGAAGAATGAGCCAGCTATATTTTCACGCATCGTGGTAGCCACGTTCAAAGAATACATCCACAAACTTTTGGATGTCTATCTAGATGATTGGACTGTTTTTGGATTAGTTAAGCACCATGTAGCAAGCTTACGTTTGATGCTAGATACTTGCTGCTGACACCGGATTGTGTTGAACCTAAAGAAGTGCACATTCCTTGTTCCCTTTGGAAACCTGCTGGGACAAGTGGTCTGCAAACAAGGACTGATGGTGCACCCTGCGAACATTGCCGTTATCCTCAATTTGGAAGCACCGTGAAGTGTTAAACAACTGCGTGTTACCTTGGGACACACTGGATACTATAGGAAGTTCATCAAAAGTTATGCCCAAATAACTGCGCTGATGGAAATGCTATTGAAAAAAGATGTTACATACTGCTGTAATGATGATTGCATGAAGAGTTTGGATGTCCTAAAGGGGGAAACTAGCCTCCGCGCCAATCTTGGTCTTCTCGAAATGGGATGTGGAATTTCATGTACATGTTGATGCATCGTGTATCACGTTGGGAGCCGTACTCACACAGGAAGGTGTGGAGAGTGTGGATCACCCAATCGCATTTGCAAGTAGAAGATTGTCCAAAGAAGAAAATAACTACTCTACCACTAAACGCAAGGCGTTGGCAATGGTGTACGCACTCCAAAAATACTGACACTATTTACTAGCAGGACATTTCAAGATGTATACTAACCATTCCATGTTGAAATACTTGGTGAACAAGCCTGTGTTGGGGAGGTGCATATGCAGATGGCTTTTACTTTTTCAAGAATATAATTTTTGAGGTCATAGTCAAGCCAGGATGCTTAAATGCAGGACCATACCACTTGTCACAAATTGAGGCAGATGAGGAACCAAAAAATTTGGAGGAGGGACTACCTGATGCACAACTCTTCGCAGTGCGCATCATAGATGGACACTTTGAAGATATAATCCACTTTCTAACAACATGAACTATGCCAAAGGAGTACTCAATCCAACGGAATACGGAATTGGTGGTGCATGCGGTAGACTTTTCTATCATTGCGGGGCACCTCTACAAGATGGGCAACGATGAGATATTGTGAAGATACATACCTCAATTTGAGTGTGGTCAGATCCTCGCAGAAGCACATGGGGGCACTACAAGAGGAAACTATGTAGGATGCATGACCAAACAAAATATTCTTCACGCAGGGCTATGGTGGCTGACCTTGCTCGAGTATTCAAAATCTCATTATAAGGCCTGCGATATATGTCAAAGGACAGGAAAACCATCACACCGGGACAAGATGCCACTAAATCCCCAAATGACACTGCATCCATTTGAGAAATGGGCAATTGACTTTGTGGACCCAATCAAACCTCAGGGAAAGATGGGTGCACACTACATCATGACAATGACAGTGTACCTAACACGATGAGCAGAAGCAAAACCAGTCAAGGACTGCACAACCACTACGACTACAAATTTTTTGTTTGAAAACATGTTGACAGGATTTGGGTGTCCGAAAATCTTAATGAGCGACTGCAGAACACATTTCTTGAATGAAAAAATTAGCGCGCTCACAGAAGAGTTCCAGGTTTATCACCAGAAAAGTACACCGTACCACCCACAAGCCAATGGAACAATAGAAGAATTCAATAAAATACTAGAGATTGTGCTGACCAAAGTATGTAACGTTCAGCGGGACGACTAGGACATACGTGTACCCATTGCGTTATGGGTGTACAGGACAACGTGCAAGTAATTGATGGGATAGACACCATTCTGGATGGTCTATGGTACGAAAGCAATCATGCCGATGGAATACATCATACCTAGTCTGTGAATAACAGTGCTCACAGGCATGACGGACTGTGAAGCTCTGGAAGAAAGGCTCATGCAATTAGAAGAACTCGAGGAAGAATGATTTCTAGTTGGATTTCACCAGTAGGTACAAAAGCAACGGGAAAAATCCTGACACGACCGCCATATCAAGTTGTGCACCTTCAAGGTAAACAACTTAATGTTGCTGTATGATAGCAAGTTTGAAAAATTTCTGGGAAAATTCAGAATGCATTGGATAGGAGCATATGTGGTAAAAGAGGTCACCGATGGAGGTGCGGTCTAGCTAGTCAAACTCAATGGGCAACCCTTCCCAGGAAAAGTCAACAACAACTGCTTGAAACCCTACACGGGTCGGTCAACTCTCTGACTAACCGGCCAAAGCACAGTCCTCACGGCCCGAGGAGTTGGACAAGGGTGCGAGACTATAAACAGAAGCACCAAAATCCAGTACCAAAGAAGGAACACAAGCCAGACATGGATGATTCAGAAGAAGGAATCGAGTAGATCCAACAGACTGTAGATCAATGCGCCACAGACCTCCGCGAAGCAAAGGAACGGTTGGAAGAGCTCGGTCCCAAGATCACCGCACAAGCTAAGTGACTCGGGACGAGTCATGATGGTTGTGTTGGGGGCTTGTTGGGCATCGGGTCCCCCACAATAGGTTTTGGGGTTCAAAGCCCAAGTTTTGGTCAAGGATGTTGTAAAACTCCACGAATTGTGGGCGCGGAGCACGAAGTGTACAATTGAGTTATAGGGTTGTCCACCCTAAGCATTATATTATAAATTAGTGTAAATTCAGCCTACCCATGGTTTGCGGACCATGTTTTTGTATAAATAGAGCGAGCTTTATGTTGTAAAGATAGCGATTAAGATTGAATAGAAAAGGAATGATTCGAGCTTAGAGTAGAGTTCTAAGTGTCTTGGGTTGTAGTAGTAGGAAGAGGCTCTGCAGCTGAGTGCGCAGAGCCCTAATAGAGTCCATAGTTGAGTGTGCAGACCCCTACAGCTAAGTGTGCAAGGCGGAGTTGAGTCTGTAATCGGGAACAAAAAGCTAATAAAGAGATGTTTATCCTAATTTTGTTTAATTGTTGTGCATTATCTTCTTTATGTTTATATTCAGTTATGTATTGCGCGCACTGATATGATTCTTGATTATGTTGTAATAACCATAAATATCACATATAAAAGTTAAGTAAGTGGTTAATTAGCCTGCAACTTGGGTATTATACGGGTCACACCCCGAGTAGGGCTGCGCGGAATAAGCACCGCAAGTTGCAAAGGGATCACAAGTGCACAAAGCAACAAGTCACACCGTGGACCTCCAGAAGCCCATCAAAGATCCCAAGGGTGTGGAAACCTAGTTCTAGCACCATCACATATTACATCAGGTTAGACCTTAGTCTGTGCTCCGTGGACTGTTGTCGAAAGGGCTAGTAGTACCGAGATTTTCTTGGCTAAATCACCTCTGAACCTAGGTCAAGCTCCACTAAGGGACATATACTTAGGATAAAAAATAAATGTAGATGTTAGGATTATATGCCAACACTCCCCCCTCATCCTAACTCACTTATGTAAATTGAGTCTTGGCCAAGATGCCAAGTTAGGTACTCAGGTACAATAAATAAAAGATCCTCATAAAATGAAGAAAGAGGGAAAACCTTGTGGGAACCCCCGCCCCCCACCCCGAAAGAGGAAAAAAGAGCTAAGTGGCTAGAAGGGCCTACTCAAGTGTCTCCACCACTCCAAGCATAGCTCACAGTTCTAAAAAATTCTTTTCAGTGAAAGACTTGGTAAAGATGTCTGCAACCTGCTGCTCAATGGGGCAATACTGCAATGATATGACTCGGTCACGGATCAACTCGTGGATGTAATTCATGTGAATATCGATGTTCTTGGTCCTATGACTCTAAACTAGATCAATCTATATCTGAATGGACCCCTAATTGTCACAAAATATGACAGTCGGAAGTGGATACTGAATACCAAACTTAGAGAGAAGCCCCTGCAACTCAATAGTCTGTGTAGCTGCATTCACTGCACCTCTATACTCTGCTCAGTTGTAGATAAAGAAATCATGGATTTATTCTTGCTAGACTAGAAAAAGACCCTGAAGCAAATATGAAAACATAACCAGAGGTGGACTTGCAGTCTGTACCATCGCCAACCCAATCATAATCTGTGTACCCAATCAGTGAAAGTGGGCAATCTGCAGCATAAAAGATGCCAAAACTGGAAGTAACTTTCAGATATCTAAGGATTCTCTTTGCAGCTTTCCAGTGAAGCTCATGGGGCTCCTACATATATCTAGAAAAAAATCCTACTGCAAAATATATATAAGGTCGGGTGTGAGTAATATACCACAAACTCCCAATCAACTATTGATACAGTGTACTGTCCACCAAAGGTGTAGTACCTACATCCTCAAATCTAATCCCAGGAAGAAAGGGAGATGATGCTAGCTTGCATTATGTCATCTGAAAGTAGACAAGTAGATATGATGCTTACTTAAACTATTCCATCTTGATCCCTGAAGTAGACTAAGAAACTTCAAGACCAAGAAATTAGTGCAACAGTCCCAAGTCTATCATGGAAAATCGATCTTGCAATGCTGATTTTGCCAAATCAATAATTGAGTGAAGGTTCCCTATCATCAGTAAATCATCTACATAAATTACTATCAACAAAAGGGAGTCATCATGTTGCAGCAAATAAACATTCAGATCAGATTTGCATCAAATGAATCCAATGGAAAGTAGGAAAGAATCCATCTTTGCATACCAGGCTCTGGGAGCCTATTTTCGGCCATATAAAGATTTCTTTAATCTGCAAAAGAGGAAATTGTTCTGAATGCGTCCCTATGGTTGTTCCATATATATATCCTCCTTGATATCTCCATGGAGAAATTCACTCTTCGCATCCATGTGATGAACTTCCCATCTGCGAGAAGCAGCAATGGCTAAAACTGGTCGAATGGAGTCCATTTTTGCAACAGGTGCAAATGTCTGTGGGTAGTCTATGCCATGTACCTGTGAGTATCATTTTGTAACAGGTCAATATTTGTACTTTCTAATCTCACCATCTGCAACAATCTTTGTTCGATAGATCCATCGGCATCGAATAATCTTTCTTCCTTTCAGAAGTGGAACCAAGTCCGATGTGTTGTTTTCCATGAGAGCAGAGTACTCTTCGTCCACGGTAGCCTCCCAAAGCAGGTTTCTAGAAGCCTCAGAGTGTGACTATGGATCTGAAACAAGTTTCATATAGAAATTTATGGGAAGTAACTTTTTGGTGGTAGCCAGGGCTTGAGGAGCCCCAAACAACTGTGAACTAGTCCTTCTCACATCTGCAGGATCACCGAATAGTTCACCCGCATCTTGTAGGGTTTTCTCTACCCAAGTTGGAAGCTGAGTTGGAGAAGCCATGACCTTCTACTCATTCTCTAAATCAGACCCAAGAGGCTTCTTTCATGGCTGCTCTGAAGGGCTCAAAGAAGTTTCGGACTCCTCCTCATCATTGGCAACAAGAAGTTCCTCTGCAAGGTCTGCTGAAAAATCATGCAATGATTCTTCTTCAAACTTCACACTTCGAGCTACAAGGAAATTTTTGGTGTGAGAGTCCAAAAATCTATATCCTTTGACATTGTTAGGATATATATCAAAGATACATTCAACACTTTCAAGCTTCAAAGCCTTCCTCTTATCTGTTAGAATGTCAGCCCATGCTCGTGAACCAAAAATGCGAAAGTGCGACACTTTCGGTTTCTTACTGGTCCAACATTCAAATGGACTGGTGCCTTTGAGTGCTTTGTGAGTAATATGGTTATGGATGTATGCTAAAAAATTAATAGCTTCATCCCATAGCTTAGGATCTAATGATTTGGACTGTAGAATACAATTGGTCATCCCTTTTAACGATCGATTTTTCCTCTCTGTGACACCATTCTGCTATGGTGTATATGGCATTGTGTGTTGTAGCTGTATACCTAAATCAATACAAAGCTGATGCAAAACTTTGTTGACATACTCCCCCCCATTATTAGTACAAAGTATATTAATCTTAAACCCAGACTCATTCTCAACAAGTGATTTAAATTCTATAAGGCATTCAAATACTCCTGATTTTAATTTCAGAAAAAATACCCAAGTAAAGTGAGAGAAATCATCTATGAAGGTGAGTAAATATCGAACCTTACTGATTGAAGGTTGTGGGAATGGGTCCATGATGTCACTGTGAATCAACCCAAGAGGTGAAGAAGTTCTCTGTGCCTTCCCTTTGTCAAACTTTTGCTCTGGATGTTTTCCAAGAATGCATCCTTGACATACACCGCTTGTGAAATTAATAGCGGGCAATCCTTCTACCATGTTTTACTTGCTGAGTTGATGCAAGTACTTGTAGTTTAGATGGAAAAATATTTCATGCCATAACCTAATTATATCATTAGATTGTGATAGAAATACAATGTTAATATATTTAGGAACAAAGTGGGAGAAGAGATACAAACGAGAACCATGATCTACAATTCCATGTGCAAGCTGTGAGCCCGTGGAAATGTCGGTAAAAACTACGGAGTCCATAGTGAACTCCACCTTCCTTCGAGAGTTGGAATGAGTGATCTGATATATCGAGAGAAGATTTGTAGATAGCGAGGGAACCTGAAGCACATTTGTGAAGAATCACCCTTCAAGGTCCACAATTTCTTCTCTGTACACCTTTGTGAGTGTGGCATCTCCCAAGTAAATTGGGGATCTGGTGCTTTCTTCGATGGAGGAAAATTCATCTTTTGATGCAGCCATATAGTTTGATGCACCTAAATCAAGGACCCAAGCTAATGGAGTGGATGTGACAACCATTAAATCATGACCATCTCGTGCTCTACCTCTCCCATCTCCCGTTCCCTTATCATCCTTCTTCTTTGCATTCTCGGGCACAGTGAGATTGTGCTGCTGCAATTGCTTAGCCATCTCATTGATTTTTTTCCTCATGCAATTTTCTTCGGGATGAAAACATTTGGAACAGTAGCTGAGAAGTTTTCTTTCCTTCTTCTTCTTAACCTTATGCAAAGAAGAGCTCTTTGAATATTGTACAGGTCTCTCCTTCTTCAATTCATTAAATTTACCCTTCCCTTTTTGCTTGTCTCTTCCACTGCTCTTTGGAGCATTAGTAGCCACAAGTGCTTGGTTATTTGAACGCTTGATGGAACCCATTTGGACTAACTTAGCTTGCTATTGAGTCAATGCTATAATGAAGTCATTCATTGGAGGCATTTCCCATTTTTCCTGAGTCAATTTAGATGCTTGAAAAGACAATACAAATACGGAATATTCAAGGCCTAATTTCGAGAGAAGCGAAAGGATGATTTGATCTTCCTCTTTCTTGACTCAACATGCATCAAGTTCAATGAGGAGGGATTTAAAATTGGTGAATTATTCTTGTAGGTTTCTAAAATGAGTTGGACTAAGGGATATGAGTTCATTCTCCAGTTGATGCACTCTCATTTCATCTTGCTTGGCGAATAGTCCTTCCATTGTGGTCCAGACCGCATTGGGAGTAATGGCTCCACTAACATGAAAGAGGAGTTATCTAGAAAATGGTAGGCATATCATCCCAATTACTTCATCTAATTTATTGAGATACTTGATCATCTCCATTGCAGAAGTCGGTTGAGTCTCTGTTCCTATTGTTACCCTATAAAGCCCTTTGCTTCGGAGGAGCAGAGTAATCTTTGTCTTCCATTCGAAGTAATTGAAAGGATTTAGAATGAGTTTTGTGGTCTAAGAGATATGATCCATTGCTGATTTCTGCACCTCCTGATTATCTATACCTGCAAATAAAACTATGTACAATACACTCGATTCGAACTAGCTCTAATACCATGTAGAATTCCTGTAGAAACTCTAATAGATCTAGAATTCTAGTTAAATTAAACACAAGTAATTTTCTGATATTCAAGAGAGGAGAGAAAGAATTTTATCCATAAAATAAATTTATTAAATTAATTACCAATAGTAATACATGAGCAACGAAACCTATAATCCCAAAGGGAGGTGGTTATATAGAAATTCCTGAATCTAGAAAACTAGTAAAAAACTAGAAAAGGATAAGAAAAGCTAAAGGGGGGCCTAAAATAGCAACAGTGGCTCAGGACAACCTATGCCAACTAGCATGCATGAGGAAATCATGAGTAGGGGTGCGTTTCCCAAGGAATGCAACTTTAAAACATGCTAAAATGGTCTGGGGGACCAAATCCCTTGATTTAAGGGGGAATCTTCATGTGGGGCGCCAATCCTCAAATAACTCAAGTGGATGAGATGTGGTTAGGTGTGAAAATGCACTTAAATGTATAAATGGTTTAGGAAAGTTGTTGGACCAATATTTCCATAATATTAAGCCTTTAATGGCAAAAAGCAAGGGAAGGTTGGTCCACCGAGCTAGTTTACCAAAAACCAAGTGTGAACATGATTTTTAGTGCATGTGGCTAAGTCAAGGATACTTAGGCTAAAAAATAAATGTATATGTTAGGATTATATTCCAACAGAATGTATAGGTTATCAACTCTAGAGAATGCATAGATAAGGAAGTAGGTACAAGAGTTGCTCGATCAAGCACATCACTGTGCGGATCACCTATTGTGTTAGTGCAAAATAAAGATGTTTCGTGGAGAATGTGAATTGGTTCGTGGAGCATTAAATAAAATCACAATAAAGAATCATTATCCTCTTCCTCATATTGATGATTTGTTAGATTAGTTAAAAGATGTAGTTTAATTCTCTAAATTAGACTTGCAAAGCGACAACCATCAGATCAGAGTTGCAGAATAGGATGTATGGAAGACTGTTTTCAAAACGAAGCAAGGACTCTATGAATGGATGGTGATGCCTTTTGGATTAACTAACGCTCCAGCTACATTCATGTGAGTCATGAATGATGTATTTAGGCCATTCATTGATGATTTTGTAATCATCTATTTAGATGATATTATTGTTTTCAGTAGAAAATAGATGAACATGTTAAGCATGTAAAGTAGATTTTAGATGTTTTGAAAAGAGAAAATATCTATGTAAAATTGTCAAAATGTGAATTTGGCAGAACATATTTGAATTATTTGGGTTATATTTTAGGGGGTGGTTAATTGAAGATAGATTTATCTAAGGTCGAAGTCATTGTAAATTGGCCTAAGCCCAATACTGCTACAGAAGTTAGAAGTTTCTTAGGGAAAGCGCAATATTGGAGAAAGTTTATTGCTAACTCTTCTTTGATTGCAGCTCCTTTACATGCTTTGACAAGTGTAAAACAGTTGTTTCAATTGGGAGGAAAATAGCAGAAAGCCTTTGACACATTGAAAGAAAGGATCAATACAACACTAGTACTAGCACCGCCAAATCTTCAACATCCGTTTGAGATCGAGATAGATGCAAGTGAATATGCCATGGGGGCAGTGTTGATGTAGCACAAAAAGACTATATGCTTTCATTCTGAGACATTCACATCAGTAGTAGTTAATTATCCTATATATGATAAGGAATTATATGCATTAGTTCAAAGTGTTAAAAGGTGGAAACATTACATAATGGGTAAAGAATCAATCATAAGTATAGATCATCAACCACTACAATAATTACACTCACAAACTAAATTACAACAATTACAACATTACAGGTGGATGGGTTTTCTACAGAAATTTCATCTTGTTATTAGATATAAGAAGGGCATACATAATAAGATTGCAAATATGTTATCAAGACCAATTATAAATGCATCCAAAATACTTAACCATAATTCAGTAATTCATGAAAGTTACATTGAACAATATGCTGAAGATACAAATTTTAAGGATGTATATGCAACTTTAAATCATGGAAAGCAAGTAGAAGAATTGGATTATTACAGCAAGGAAAAACTCTTATATCATTTGGGAAAGTTTTGCAGTCCACAAACTGAAAGAGTTAACATAATTCGAGAAGCACATACTTCTCTCATATCAGGTCATTTTGGTGTAAGTAAAATAGTTGCACAATTACAAAGATTCTGCTATTGGCCAAGGATGAACAAGACAGTTTCTAGATATATTAAAGGATGTGCTATGTGTGCAAGCCAAATAATAGAAAATTAGCCTTGTATACTCCATTGCCAATTCCTTCTCATCCTTGGGAAAGTGTTTCCATGGATTTTGTTGGGCGATTGCCAAAGTCTAGAAAGGGTCATGATTATTTGTATGTAGTTGCGGATAGGTTCAGTAAGATGTGTATCTTGACATCATGTAATAAGCAGGTCATAGTCGAACAAACTGAAGAGTTGTTCTTTCAAAATGTATGGGTTCATTTTGGGTTACCCACTTCTATTGTATCCGATCAAGATTCTCGATTTGTCGTGAAATTTTGGTCAAGTCTATGGGAGTTAATGGAAAAAAAGTTAAAGAAGAGCACAACATTTCATCCGCAAATAGATGGTCAGATAGAAGTGGTCAACAGGACAGTGATACAGTTTCTTCAAGGATATTGCAGCGAGCATCCCAAACTTTGGGATGAGCATTTGTGTTATGTGTACCATTCTTACAACCATGCAAAACATTCTTTTACCCAGAGATCTCCTTTTGAGACTTGTTTTGGTTTTATACCAAAATCTCCCTTAGATTTTGTCTTTTGTAAAGACATAACAGTTGATGGACACAGTGATGTGGACAAACAACCATGTTCATTGAACAAATTCAAGAAATTCACCAGGCAGTACAGGAACAGACGGAAAGAAGCTAAGAAAAGTATAAAGAGTGGCATGACAAGCATTGAGTTGAGCATAGTTTTCATGTTGGAGATCAAGTCTGGTTATACATCAGCAAAGAAAGACTACAAGCAAAAGGTAAAATGTTGAAACCAATTAGATATGGTCCTTTCAAAATACTTGACAAAATTGGTGAAAATGTTTTCCGCCTAGATCTACCAGCTTATATGCAGATCTATTCTGTCGTAAATGTTGACAACTTGTGATTGTATGAGCCTTCTTTTATTGAAGATCTTGACAAGCAAGGTTAGCTACCTTCCATTGAAGATCTACTGCCCGAGTATTTCAATGAGCTATAGTAGGACACAATTCTTGATAGGAGGATAAGGACTTCGTGATAGGGAAATGTTGAGTATCTTCGAGTTGGACTCAAAGGTACAAATCCAAGTAAAGCACGATGGATAGAGATAAGAAAAGTGAAGGAAATTTATTGTCACATACTCAACAACTAAAACCATATTTTGCTGGTCCAAAAGATTCTAGTGGGGAGGAGTGATCCAAAATGGATTTAGTTTTGCCTCCAGATCAAAGTCTTCAAATTTAGTTGAAATTCAAATCTAGTCAAAGTGCTCGTGGGGATGATTCCAATAGTGTGAATGGCACGTAAATCCAAGTTTGGATGAAGAAGTTAAGGCCAATCAAATTTTCAAGGCAAACAAGGGCGAAAAGAGGAAAAGTCAAAGTCAAACAATCAAAGTCAACGGTAAATTGTCAACACAAGGTGATGTTAGTAAGACACGTGTCGTCCCAAGAATGTGCCATATTTCTGAGATGATGTTAACAGAGGTTGATGATGTGTCATAATTTGATTGACTGAATGGGCCAATCTGGTGCTCACACATGGGAGCCTGGATTTGCTCAATATTGGCATGCAATTCCAAAATTTTGGGGGTCAAGGAGGATCAATTGCCTGACCTCCTGGAGTGGCAACGAATTCGCTAGAAAGGTGCACTGAATAGGCTATATTAAGGCTTATTAAATGAAAGGATGCGCTTTTATTTATTGTTTGGATATGGCCTTACCAGAAAAGGGCTGGATGGTCTGCGTCAACCCCACGACTGTCGGTCACCTTACAGGAAATATATGTATAGCAATATACGTATTAAGCCATAGTTATAAACCATATCGCAACAAACCACATAAGCATTGCCATATAAAATGCCAGAGTGTTGGGCGGGGGTTTTGACCCTCCAACCTCCTCTTATATAACACCGTCACACTAAGTCTATGGCCAATAAGCCAAACCAACGAGCTTCTTAACAAGCCACTGTAAAACCTTTTTAAAGTTTAGTTGCAGGTATAATCTGCCCAAGGAGCACACGCGGTTTTCTAAGGTGGTTTTGTATTGTATAGGTGGTTTTCTGCAACAGAAAGGTGGTTTTCAAAAGTATAGAGGTGGTTTTTGACTTTCTAGGGGGTCTGGAAGTCACTATGGCCAAATATGGGCAATTTTATACTCATTTGACTTAGAATTTCGAGCTAAATGTAGTGGTGATGTCCATTTTCTCATTTGAGACTCTGTTTTTGAGCTCATGCCTGTAACAACTCTTTGAAGACAAAATAAAGAGGTCAACATTAGAAGTCAAAGGACCAGGAGACATAGCCAGAAAGTTTGGTGACCTCCTTTATTAAATTTGGCTGTGTTGATGTGTTTAAATGTGTCTTAAAATTGTTTATGTGTTTATGTTATTCACAATCTTTTCAATCTATTGCATTAAGTAAGATAAGAGAATTCACACATAGTCTATAATACCTTTTTCATTAATGGATGAGTAACTTATCTTTATCTAGAAGGAGAATCTATTTATCATCATTATCAATATAAATTAATAATAATGATATATGTTTTTTAATTTAATTATTCAAATTTTTAAAAATTAAATTATTTATTTATTTAATATATATATATATATATATATTATATATATAATTTGATACACATTTTAATTATAAATGTAAAACATATTATCTAATTTACAAATGCAATTTTTTTAATTTTATTTATGGTAAATTAATTGACATTCATTTTAATCTTAATAATTTGAACTTTTAACAAATCAAATTTAACTAGCTTATGCGTGATAACTCATCACCATAATTCAAGGAAAACTACGCCACCGTCACGTGGAATGACCATCATCGTTTAAATGAAACATTATTAACAAATTAATAGTCTCATTAATATTACAAATATCTAATTTGTTAAAACAAATAGATATAAATGCATATGAGAATGGAGTAGGTGTGACAAGGTTTTCTATTAAGGCACTCCATGGTGTAAAGGTCAACACTTTGAAACTCCATGGGGAAAAATCTAGATGACCTCATGTTGAGCCTTGCAATAGGTATGTATTTACTATTTATTTCTATCTTTTTCCTCCTTTCTTATCCATATTGTGCCAGATATAATAACATATTGATAGGATTTTGATAAGGAAGGAATGAAACTGCTCTTGATACGATTTGATTGACCAAACTAACTCTCATTACTTTTTATGTAGAAAAAGCAGCAGATGGAACAATTGTTGTTCCAAATTCGGAACAACAGAAGCTAATCAAGGGAAATGAGACGCGTCATGTGCGGTCGAACCAAGGAACGAATCAGGAAGATCAGCATAAGATGGAAGAATTTCCCGAAGATAGCATTTAGTTGTGAATCCCTCAAGGTCTCTTGGTCCTGAAGGATCACATTTTTTTTTTCTTTTGACTCTAAAATGGAAAACTAAAGAGGGATCTCTTGTCTTTTACCTCGATTGTAATTTTAATTTACAAAAGCGTGATTCTGAAGAAAAAGATCATATTGTAATGACAAGTGACTTTGATGATTAATACATAACATGCGTTGCTATTCCTTCGAATATTCTGAAGTAGCTAAGTAGAATTTGTTGGTGGCTAGGGCCCGATCTCTAGTGGATCTTACTGTTATTCCTTGTTTTATCCTTTTTTTGTTTCCTACAAGTTTGTTTTTTTTTACAGCTTTGCAGTTGATTTATTTTCATTAACTCAGATTTCTGGTATTCATTTCATTAATGCACAATCCTAGTTGGTTTTATTTATTTCATGTCATGGATTGAATTAGTAATCAGTTGAAGAATCATTTCTGGTTAATTAAAGAATAGAGTGTGATTGATTAAATTCTTTCCTTGTATCTAGTAGTTTAAGTCCAGCTGAAAGAGCTCAGTTAATGCTACGGTGCTCTCGGTTGTTATCATTCGAATTGGTTGATTAATATTGAATTATGGTTTTGTTTGAGATTGAGTCATGATGCTTAGATGAATTATTTCCCTTAAAGTTACAAGCTTGAGATTTATGATTGCATCTGTTTACTCTTGTATTGAATTTTATAACTTACTTTAAAGAATTACTCTCTGGAATTATAGCTTTCTCACATTGTGTACACTCTTGGAATAAAAAGACTTACCCAGGTTGATAATTAATGTGAGGCAATTAGGAGTTTTAAAAGACACCTTTTAGCACCCAACGTTTTGGCACCGTTTCCGTGGAGAGTGTTGCCATTTTACAAAGATTGATGTATGTCTGCTGAGAGAGAATTGCGTATTAAAAACGTAAGGTAAGAACCTTCATAACGGACGAGTAAAATGCTCGCTCCTCCACCCGCTTTCTAGCAGAATTGTGTAGGAATTTAAAGTAGAAATGAACGTTTATATTTTTGTATGAATGACTAAGAATAAAAAGACCATAAAAAGATATAGTCCCCCCCCCCCCCCCCCCCCCCAAACCTGAAAAATCTAAGGGACCGGTGACCCTTGGAAAATCAACCTTTATCGATGAAATCATAAGAAAAGCTGAGTCTCAGTCATCAGTAGCACCCCGAACTGTTGCTACCAGACATCCTACTATTTCCCTTTAGGCCACAAGATCACCATCTATAGCTAACACTGAGATTCACAGTAAGAATGAAGGGTGTGGATAGAGTTTTCAAGATATTGAAAATTCACAACCATGCCCTTCACAAGAAGGGAATTCTTACAACCTCCATGAAGGAGAAGGAGAAATAGGTAATCTTGAAATTAAATCACTAGAACCTAGATCTCCTGAAATAGTGATTGAACAGAGCAAACCCAGTGTTCTGGATCGAGGTAGTGCTATTAGAATCATTCCAGCCTCTTTTAGACATTCTACGAACAACTCTCTAGCTCCAAATATCCCTGAAGAATATTGGCATATTTTTGACCAAATGGCCAATAATCAGTGACAACCCCAAACCTCTATGTTACAATACCCTCTTGTGGACACAACAGTCAATGCCCCCATGAAAGATATCCCATTAGAAAATATTCCTACCTTTCATGGGCTAACTTCAAAAGACCATCATGCATTCCTTTTCGAATTCAATATCCTATGTAGGGGTTATGGTTACATCACTGACCCCCAGACGCTGAAATTGTTCCCCTCTACTCTGAAGGGAGTAGCCTTGCATTGGTTTATGCGACTTGGTGGAGGTACCATTAATGGTTGGGAACATATGAAAACATTCTTCCTTAAAAACTACCAAGATTATTGCTAAACTAGAGAACTAAAAGATGAAATCTTTCAAATTGTAGCTAAGACTAACGAGACTCTGGAAGAATATGTGGACCATTTCCAATATAATCTACAAATATCTCCTTATGAAAATCTGCCTGATAATATTCTAAAAACCACAATGATTAAAGGTATGAAAGACCAATGGGTAGAAACACTGAATATAATGGGTAAGGGTGATATTTATCAAGAAGATTATGACGATATTATAGGCTTGTGCATCAGGTTCTCTAGGGGCAGTACAAGGGTGAAAGCAGCCAGTCGTGATGTGATCACCAGAGATAGCAAAGCCTCAAGAGGAAGCATTACAAGAGTCGAAATTGATAATCTATTGGAAGATTTGAAGACTGATATCCTAGGGACCCTGAAGACGCAATTGGATATCATGCAAGCTAAATGAAAGAAGGTTGAAGCAAAACAGAGCCTGGCTATTTTCTGTCCTCGTTGTAGAAAGAAACACGGTCATAAAGAATGCCCGCTAGAGATGATACAAACATGTGCCATATGCACTAAGGAGCATGCCATGGAAAGTTTCCCATCGCTCCTAGGATTAAAAGCAGTCTTCAAGGAGGTGGAAGAAAAAGTGGAACCAGTATATCTATTCAACCAACATTCTCAATGGCAAGCACATGAGATAGGTATTCCTGTCGATCCATATTCATTCTTTCCTCCCTCCCAATATAGTTCTCAGCAATATTCAGGGGCAGCATGGCAGAACTAGCCACATTTTTCTACTTGGCCACCTCAAACATTTTCTATGCCACCATGGCCCAACCAGTCAAATCCAAACAATAATTGGCCAAATCCCTCTTACCCTCCACCATTCTGGTAGAACAATTGCTATTCATCTCAATGGTTCCCTTCCACCTCACAAAATCAGAACTGGTAATCAAATTGGCAAAGATCCACGAACTAGCCTATGGGGACAGTTCCTCTGTCTCAACCAACTTTACTAGCACCTTACACATTGCAACAGATTCCTTAATATAATATACGACCACAACTCCTAGCCCAACCCAACCCAAATCCCAACAACAGACCAATCTACTCAGTAAAATCATTAAGGGTCTGGACCCTGAAGCTGAGTTGAGAGAGTGTAATGAACTCAAGTTTCGATTTAGATGCGTAATCGCTCCATACGAGGATAAAAATCTGCAACCTGAAGAACCACACCCAAATAAGCCTTTGCCTGTAGATGAAAAACAAGGGGAATATACAGTTAGGCAAAAAAATCTCGAACAGATCATAACTACTTCCCCACCATTCCCAGAAAGATTGACAATACCGTGCCCAATTGAATATCTCGACTTTGATCTTCTCGGTGAACTCAAGAATATCTGTATAAAAATACCCCTCCTCCTGGCTATTCAAGACATTCCAATATATGCCAAAAATATTAAGGACTTGTGTATAAAGAAGTCTGTGAGGAAAACAAAAGTAACCCCAACTGTCCATGTTGTCGAGACTTTGTCTGATTTATTACTAGGAAAAGAGACACCTGTAAAATATGAAGACCCGAGAAACCCCATTGTCACAATACAGATAAATGGTCGCTCTTTTCCCAATGCTTTAGCTGATTTAGGGGTAGCCATTAACATTCTCACAACAACAACTTGCGAAATGCTTGACATCACAACCTTGGAACCAACAACTACCTTGCTAGAACTTGTTGACCGCTCAATCATTAGGCCAGAAGGAACATTACTAGATGTGATGATTTTTGTAGACACTTGGGAATATCTGGCAGATTTTTTTGATTATTAACCCTAGGAACCAGCTAGATGGACATCCCTTAGTTTTAGGAAGGCCTTGGCTAGCAACCGTTGATGCTTATATCAGCTTCCAGACAGGAAGTATGACCATAAATAGAGGGAATGATGTGAAGAATCTAGCCTTATACCCTCCTTCTCAGCTAAGCCTAACCATTGTAAGAACTAGGAAGCAACCTGTAACATATTTAACAGAACATATTCGGTCACCATTGACTATGGCAGATGCCCTTGAATTTAAAAACCAAACAGAAGACGATGTCATTAATACTTTTATCAATCACACTACTACAGTGTCTAGTTTGAGATGTCACATGATTAAAGAAGTCCTTGACAATGAAATTGAAGAAGATTCCTAGAGAGATATCAATGACCAACCAATACCAACAACCACTGTCTATAATAGAAAACCTATCGAAATCAAGCCAGGGAAGATTCTGAACATTAACAATAATCTGAGTGATGACCAGCAACATAAACTTATTCAAGTCCTTAGGAAATATAAATGGGATTTTTCTTGGGATTACCCATACATGAAAGTGATTGACCCTCAGCTATGCATGCACCACATTTACACTAAAAAAGATGCAAGACCCATTCAACAACCTCAGTGTAGATTAAATCCTCACCTAAAGGATATTGTTAAAGAATAACTTCAAAAGCTATTAGAGGTGAATTTTATCTATCCTATATCTAACAGTAAATGGGTTTCTCCATTAGTAGTGGTCCCCAAAGCGAATGGGAAATGGTGGATATGCATCGACTACAGAGAACTCAACAAGGCACTGGAAAAGGACCATTTTCCCCTTCCATTCATCGACCAAGTCCTAGATACACTGGTAGGGATCCTGGATGGCTTCAATGGCTACAACCAAATTCATATTTCCCCTGAAGACCAAGATAAAACTACTTTTACCTGCCCGTGGGGAACTTTTGCTTACAGGGTATTACCTTTTGGATTGTGACGATTTCACACCCTATGGAGATGACTTCGAATAGGCATTATAGACATTGGAAAAAGTCCTGAAGCAGTGTATTGCTACTAGGCTATGCTTAAGCCATGATAAGTTCCATATGATGATGACAGAGGGCCTGATCTTGGGTCATTTCATTTCAACAACTGGAATTTAGGTAGATCCAACAAAAATACAGGTTATCCTCTTATTAGCTACTCCCTACACTCAAATAGAGTTACCTAGTTTTCTGGGATTTGCAGGATATTTTCGTAGATTTATAAAGAACTTATTAAAGAATTCAGACTTCTGTGATCCATAATCTCGTTTATGAGAATGATTTCGGCAAAATCACATAAAAAATCATTTGTCGACGTGTTTCGAACCAACCAGTGTGGTTCATCGTCAGGACAAGTTGCAGATCCAATCTGAGCGATGAGTTAAATAGGGATAGCAGGCCATTCCAATAGCTAAATTTTGCCGATTAACGATTAAAGAACCTCTAATGGCTAGGTTTGACTAGGCCCAAGGGGAGGGACCGCAATTTATATTTAATACTTTACCTATTAATTT
>APFE030650944.1:33978-57323 GCA_000404065.3 Pinus taeda
GAACAAGTTCTAACATGTGTTTGGAATATCTTCTTGGCTGTTGATTCCCATTGCCAAGAAGCGATCCATCCTAGATGAATCTTTGTTCTTGCAGGACGTTTGTTTTTGAAGCATCTGTTTGAAGAATGATTGGTTTTATGACAATGCTTGCATGGATGAAGCTCAAAACAATGATCTTTCAAATGGCCAACTCGGTCACAGTGTTGGCATTTCACGATCTATTGTTGTTGTTGCTGTGGAAGAGGGGCAAAGTATGGAACAGCTGGAGGTGAACTGTCATGAGGAGCAGGTGAACTATCATGAATAAATCCAGCACTCTGAAACTGAATGGGCTTGGCATAGTCTGGAATATGAAAGCACAAGTCCTTGTCATATCCAAGACCAGTTCTGTGCTTGTTGTGGACAAGCTATTCCCAAGGTCTGATGATGGGCTTGGGAATCACAGACTGAACTTCTGCATCTGCATGTAACCTTGCTGCTTTGTTTGGTACTAAATCTGAATGCACTTCAAAAATATTGATTTGTTGTTTATGGGAGTCTGTTTCATTGTTCTGAACAGAAACAGGTTCAGAATGATGATTCCTCTGTTTTAATTCTTCTTGTTGTAGTTGAGTTTCAAACTGCAAAAAATCAATTTTCTCTTGTGCATTTTGTAGACAGACTTGAATGTCTATGAGACAAACTTTGTTGACTTTTAATGTATCATGATTAGTAGAAAATATTAGAGTTTTAAGGAACTCTAATACTTCACTGGTTCTGGCCATTTTTTTTTTCAATGTTTGATTTACACCTTAAAAATGAGCAGCAGAGCAAGACCAGGAAGGTTGTACAGGCGCAAAATCTCTGGTTTGCAATTTTAGAATCTTAGATAGAAACTGGCAATCCTTATATGTTGCACGACTTCACTTGACTCGCTACTCCAAGTTGAAAAGGCTAGCAGATCATATGTTGCCTGTGTTTCCGGGAAATCAACGTTCTGAAAGAGGAATTTGAAGAGTGGTATTGTGGGGACAATCTCAAATAATGGACGCCATTGGTATGATGCTAGCCACAAGAACCTGTGCTTTTGCTACATGTTTTGCTTGATATGCCTGGGCTGCTATTTTTTTTTTATTTTTTATTTTTTTTCAACCACGTATACTCTATTGGTCCTATTTTTGGGCAGAAATATACTCTCAGGCATGGGAAATATTAGTAGACGGTTATAGACCCACTTTTATCACAGTCAATCATCTATCTCATTCAGATATGCATATGGATTTACTTTTGGTGGAGTCGTAGTCCAGTTGTTGAGATCCTGTACAAGTTATTATTTGCAGGTGTCTCCTTCTTTGCAGTGTTGGGTTTTTTTTTTTTAATTTATGGTGGCAGACTGTTCTTCATGCTTCGACGTTTTCTAGTTGAATCAACAGGACGCAAAAAGAAATTGCAAGAGGTCGGCTATGTTACTACAATCTGCTTTACTTTTTTTTTTTCATAAGATGCGTCATGATGTTTTTCTCTGCATTTGACAAAGGTGAAAACCTTGATGTTTTGGATCATCCGATCTTGAACTTCATGCGTTACTTGATAGTGGAAATAGTTATATCTTCACTTGTTCTCATAATAAAACTACTACCCGTCAGAAGGATGCTACCACGTTTCAGAGAGGAACCTGCGTATGTTCCCTCATTAGTGTCACCAAGTGTGAGGTTGTTTTGAGGCGAACATGGGGTGAAGACATAGCTTACGCCAACACTGAAATTAGGAATTTACAGGATTGCATTATGATAATCGCTCCATCTCTGTTTGATGGTCAACTGAAACGTCAAGCCTTTGAAACGTGGAACATAATCTGGTCCAAATCAAGTCAAAAGAATAGAAGCGCAGAGTCTCATGACAAATACAGGCGCAATGGTAAAAAATTACTAGAACTTGGTTATCTCAGACAAATCTTCACAGCGTAGAATCTCTCTCACAGACAGAGAAGACTACAGCCATTTGACTCCTCGATCAAACTTCTACCAAATTCTAAGAGAGCATTTTGTCAGCGTTTCAAGGATCCGCGAAAGTCAGAAAAGAGTTCACGAATCACATTAAATAAATCAAGTCCTTATGAGTATGTCCAATATAATAACACCTCCTGCGGTGCACTTTGAAATTTGAAGTCATCAAACAGAATGATAACTAGTGGATGATTGGCGTACGACATGAGAATAAATCTTTGACAGAAATAAGATCTCCCTCGTCTTTTCCGTATGGAAACGCTCCAGCTTTCGCCAAAAAACAAATAATCCTTTTCTAGTGATATCTTGAGCAGACATTATAAAACCACAAGTTTAATAGCTACTTTGTCACAATATTGCATGCTTATCGACGAATTTTGGAACCCTTCGAACTCTGGTCTGACATGTGGTGATATATATATCAGAAAGTATGGAAGTTTATTTTTATATATATCAGAAAGCATAAAAGTGTATCTTACGCCAACAAATTTAAATCGATCCTCCTCTAAACAACACCATTGTTCATATGCTTCTCTCTGAAAAACTTGAGAAACCACAATTAAAGCCGAAACGAACCCAAGCGACCGCTCTCAGCATAGACTTCTTAGGCTGAGAATCATCCACAGAACGATACTTGTTCTCAAGACAGCTCTGGTAGGAAAATGGGCAGACCCACTTAAACAAAGGTTGAGAAACCAAATAGATAGGTAAAAAAATGCTTACTACAACTACCGGTAAATGACATGCGCACAAAATCGATTCAGGTTTAGAGAAAGAGACTATGACCTAACAAAAAGCCTTGAGTTATACACAATAGCATTTAAGCTGAGATAAACAGAGGCACGACACATATCTAGATAGTTGGCAAAATGAGAGATAGCAAGGGATGACTACGAAAATTCCCCTGATGGTTAAGAGCACGAGCTGTCGCAGCCCATTCGGTCCTTCATCATTCAGTACTGTATCTCATTCGTAGCGAGGACGGATGAATCGCTGGTTCACGCGGGTTTGCATGAAGCGTTATGCATACAATGCTCTTTTCTGACAAATGTTCTCGAGCAGCGTTCAAATGAGTAACACATTCAATGTGTATCCCTGCGTGGAGGCACCATATATCGTTCAACGTTCAAGGCAGAGAGCCCAGAGAAAATACCAGGTCAGGGGTGTCAGTTCTGAAATATGGGCAGAACAGTAAAATAGGCAGCGTTTTGTATGCAGGTGGAGCAGCTACAGGAGCAGTGTTCAGGCCAGTGGAAGCGTCACAGCGTGAGGTATGTCAGAATTTTCTATTTGGGGAATTTTTGGCAGAGAATGTAGCTAAAATACAGCTGATAAAACATTCATGGAATGTAGAACTGACTTGCATAGAAAAGCCATAAAATAAATGGCTCAAATTAATTATGCAGGGCAGGAATATGCCTGCTCTGATACCATGTTAAACACACATGGACAGCTAGAGATATGAAAGATAAAACATGGAGTGCCATTTTTATTTAACACTTGATATACATTTATAGTATAATGTGTGACTCTTGGGTTTCACATCCCAAGGTCCCTTGGACTCCTTTTGTCCATTCGGCTTCCACACTAACCCATTGAGGATTAGGTATCCAACACTCAGCTTTGCTGATATTACTCTGGGGAGGTTTTTCTCTCCTCAAGGCCACAACATAATCTTTCCTGATCATGTCTTTAGTCTTATCAGGAAGTTTCTTAATGCCAAATTCCATGTCGCAGATGATGTCTTCAACATGAATTTTTCTAGGTGCTAAGGCGAAATTAAGACCCTTTCCTAAGAGACTGAAAACAGAAGGGGGAAAGGAAAAACTGGACAGATTGATTACCTTATTGCCCGGGGGGATATGACGAGAATGTCCTCCAAGGCTATAATTATTGTTACTGAGGAATTTCTTACTATTTTTATTATTAAAACTATTCACCTCGAAATTCTTATACTCATTCCTAACTGCTCCCTTCTTATTATAATAATTATTAATATCCACTTTACTATTATTAGGATTATCGTCCTCATCTTTACATAGATTATTAATTACATCATCCCTCGTTATCATATTATCATAGTTATTACAATTCCTATGGTTATTATTTGTTATACTATTATTGTACTTAATAATATTAACATTATTAATACTATTGCATTCCTAATTCTTTTTACCATCATTATTATTATTATCACACATATTGTTACTATTTAATATACTATTATTATAAACTATAATACTCTTATTATTCTTATATTTATTACCACTTTCATTATTAAAACAATCGTAGAAAGGGGCAAACTCACCTACGCACAAACCAGAAGGGTTGTTAACCGGGACACTCTCACCTAATTCGCACATGGAAGAGTCCCCACGCTGAGATGCACCCGAAAATCCACCACTCGAATCTGTAGGGAGCTTACCATCGATCGCCAACCCACTACCATTGATTTCCAGCCCGCTACCAAACTCTGCTTGCTAGTCCAAATACCTACCAACCGGAGACCTACCATCACTTACCACAGCTGCACCAAACCTAGAACGACCGGAGCCGCAGATCGAATAGGAGGCCTGCAGGAGAGAAGGGTTGGACCGAGAACACACTCCAGTGCTGTTCGAGGGTGGATAGCCGACCTATTTACCGCTCGGATTGGAAGTTCTGCCAGACTCACCATAGGAGTCGCTGCCAGAATCAACGCAAAGTAATCCCAACTCCACGTGGTCCCTCGACAATTCAGAGCAGGAGGAGGGCAGACTGGAGTACACAGATGAAGAAGCGCCTAAAACCTAAGAGTTGAGAAAGTAAACCTGGCTTATGGAAACCCTATTGTTCGATTCAGGATCAGAGGATACATCAGAGGTCGAAGCTGAATGCCTAGAAAGCTTAAGAAACTTAGCGGACTGCCTGAGCTTGAGTAACTCCTCCAATCGTTGGGATTTTAGAGCCGAGCAGGCATCAATCCTTGCCCAAAGGGGTGCATGGAAAAGACTTGGAAGTTCAAGATGTGAAGCCAGAAGAAGCCGAGAGAAATGGTCAAGCTTCTTCCTTATTTTGCAAATTTCAGACCTAACTAACCCTAAGCTCGCCTTTAGAAAAACACCATGATTCCTGGGGTTATTGAGGTTATGCTTAATCAGGGAAAAGTCAGGAATAACTCAGGAATCCCTGCATCACTTCAGAAATGTTAGATCAGACCTAAACTTTGTGACCTGCATGCGTGCCCGCTCGAAATGATGAAATTTCTTAGCTGTGGCTTCTCCGCGCAGGGAAATTATTAAAGAATTGTCTTGACGATGAACCACACTGGTTGGTTAGAAGCGTGTCGACAAATGATTTTATAAAGAACTTCTCACAGATTGCTTCCCCTTTATATGCCTTAATAGGAAATATTGATTTTATATGGATTGATAAATGTGACATTTCCTTTAAAAAGTTGAAATAGCTACTACCAACAACACCAGTATTACAAGGACCGAACTGGGATATACCATTCTAGATTTCATCAGACACGTCATATTCAACCATTGGAGCAGTTCTTGGACAAGAAGAATATAAGAAACCCTATGCTATATATTACATTAGCAAAAACTTAACTCCTTCTAAGTTGAATTACACAGTAAGAGAGAAATAGTTTCTAGCTATTATTTATGTTATTAACAAATTCAGACGCTATATAACTGGATACCCTGTAGTTCTGTATAATGATCACTTTGCTATCAACTATTTAGCTAATAAACCCATTACAAATGGAAGAGTGACACATTGGTGACTACTTTTACAGGAATATGACATAACTATAAAGGATCGACTAGGGAGGGAAAACCTTGTGGTAGATTTCGTCTCCCGAGTGCCAAGAACAGACGATGCAATGGTAGTAGAAGACTAGTTCTTCAATGAACACCTATTTGTTGTGGCCGTAAGAGCTCCATGGCACGTAGATGTGGAAAATTACTTAGCAGTGGGAAAACTTCCCAAACATCTGACACCCAGAGAAATGAAATTAATAGTGCAACGCAACACTCCGTACTCCTGGATCGGAGGATACCGGTTTCACACAAGGGCCGATATGCACATCCGCAGGTGTATCAGGGAAGACGAAATTTATGATATCTTAAAATCCTGCCACGGTTGACCTTGCGGTGGACATTTTGCAGACTATAGAACTAGACATAAATTTTTTCAAATGGCCTACTATTGGCCCACGATTTTTAAGGATGTTAAGAAATTTGTCTATGCATGCGATAGTTTCCAAAGGATGGGCCACCCTAGCCAATCTGATGAGATGCCCCTACATCCATAGCTGGTGATATAACCCTTTAACCGATGGGTGTTAGATTTTGTTGGGCTGATCGACCCACCATCCAATTAGAAATCATATATATTTGTTGCAATAGAATACGTGACTAAATGGGTGGAGGCAGTAGCATTACCAAGAGCAATAGAGGAAACAGTGATTAATTTTCTTTTCGAAATTTTTGTGTGATATGGCTTACCCAGAGACGTAATTATTGATGGGGGACACAATTTATAGGCCACAAGATCGCTACTACACTGAAGAATCATCACATTATCCATAAAATTACCTCTCTATATCACCCGCAGGCGAACGGGCAGGTGGAGAGTACCAACAAAGTAATTGAATCTATTCTAACAAAGACAGTCTCATCGCATAGTCGAGACTGGGTTACTCGACTACCAGAGGCCTTGTGGGCATATTGCATGACTTCGAGGAACACTACTGGACACTCTCCATATTACCTGATATTTGGCAAGGAACCCATTTTCCCCATAGAAGTTGAGATAAAAACACTAAGAATAGCTGAGGAAGTGGGACTGGATCTAACTGAAGCCCAGATGAATAGAATACAACAAATAAATGAATTAGATGAAATTTAGCTATTGGCTCTACAACATACTGTAGTCATTCAACAACATAGAGTCAAATGGCATGATTCCTTGATTAAGAAAAAGACATTTCATGAGGGCGACTGGGCACTTATTTACGATTCTAGGTTTCAAGACTTCCCTGGTAAACTGCAGACTATATGGTTAGGCCCCTATGAAAGAAACGAAGTACATGACAATGGCACTCTTACATTGGCCACCATTGATGGGTCTAGTTTTTCCTTTAAAGCAAATGGGCATCGGGTGTGCCTCTATGAAAAGCCACTTACAAGAGAATCCTTTTATCAGCAGATAAGCGAGGACTCCACCATGCAAATTCCCACTTCGGAACAACACTTTTTCATTTTTGTTGTTCCAACTTCGGAACAACACTTTTTCGTTTTTGTTGTTCCCACTTTGGAACAACACTTTTTGTTTTTGTTGTTCCCACTTTGGAACAACACTTTTTTGTTTTTGTTGTTCCCACTTTGAAACAACACTTTTTTGTTTTTGTTGTTCCCACTTTGGAACAACACTTTTTGTTTTTGTTATTCCCACTTCGGAACATCACCTTTTCATTTTTGTTCTCCCACTTCGGAACATCACTTTTTCGTTTTTGTCGTTCCCACATCGAGACAACACTTTTTGTTTTTGTTGTTCCCACTTTGGAACAACACTTTTTTGTTTTTTGTTGTTCCGACTTCGGAACAACAATTTTTTTTTTTTTTGTTGTTCCCACTTCGGAACCAAACTTTTTCATTTTTTGTTGTTCCCACTTCGGAACAACACTTTTTTCTTTTTGTTGCTCCCACTTCGGAACAACACTTTTTCGTTATTGTTGTTCCCACTTTGGAACAACACTTTTTGTTTTTGTTGTTCCCACTTCGGAACAACACTTTTTCATTTTTGTTATTCCCACTTCGGAACAACAATTTTTTGTTTTTGTTGTTCCCACTTCAGAACAACACTTTTTTGTTTTTGTTGTTCCCACTTTAAAACATCACTTTTCCGTTTTTGCTATTCCCACTTCGGAACAACACTTTTCCATTTTTGTTGTTCCCACTCCAGAGTAGCTCTTTTTTATTTTTATTGTTCCCAGTTCGGAGAAACACTTTTTTGTTTTTTGTATTCCCACTTCGGAACATCACTTTTTCGTTTTTTTTTTTCCCACTTTGGAACAACACTTTTTCATTTTTTTGTTGTTCCCACTTTGGAATAACACTTTTTCGTTTTTCTTATTCCCACTTCGGAAGAGCAATTTTTCGTTTTTGTTGTTCCCACTTCTGAACAACACTTTTTGATATTTGATGTTCCCACTTTGGAACAACACTTTTTGCATTTTTTTCTGTTCCAACTTTGGAGAAACACTTTTTGTGTGTTTGTTCTTCCAACATTGGAGCAACAATTTTTGTTGTTTGTTGTTCAAACAACACCTTTTTCTCTTAGCGTGTTTTGTTGTTCCCACTTTTGAACAGTTGTTGTTCCATCTTTGGAACATCAATTTTTCTTCTTGAAGTCGTGTATTTTCTAAACAACACCCTTTTCGTTGCATTATTGTGATGATTGAACAACCCTTGCAGAATTATTCGTAGCTCATCTCAGCGCCATTTTTTTTATTCCCTTTCATGGCATGAAGTACAATACTTTTATGACGACAAGAATTATAGATTCTATTGAAGCACGTGAATACCCTTAACATTATGATCTTTAACAAGACAACTTCTTGATGATAGATTTTAAAAAAAAGGGGGAGAAACAATTATTTATATGTTACTTTGTTGTATTGATTTCCGTTGTATATGATACTGATTGATCGTCTTTACCATGCTGGTTCCACCCCTCCTGGTTATAATCCTCTCTCTCTATCATAAGTGAGATTATGGGTATATTTTTTTCTATTGACATGTTCAAATTCTTCCACCATCCCTTCTCTTAAGGAGTATTGATCCTCCCTCCATTTGTTATAAAAATGTGTAATAACAACAAAACTTTTCCTACAAATAGAGGATAGGGGGTATCATTAAGAGCCAACCTACCATGTTCATAAGGATGTAGCCATGTGACATTCCCACTATGGCCACCACTCTAGGGTTATCATCCATTGGATGGCTAAAATATCCTTGGAACAAGGGGTCTCATCATGAGCTGGACTGATCAATTTGGCTACTTCCCAGTGAATGGTAGTGTGGTCATTTGGTTACCATGCTAGAAAACTGATCTCTTCTGTAGAAACAACAATGGAATCCTCCAACTATAAATTGAGGATCCTGGCTCATATGGGTTAAAAAGAAACTCTGTCAAGCCTATGACATCTGCTGGCAACAGAAGCTCTTCTTATGGTATTGAAGTTCTATTTTCAACATCAATAATTATTATAATACCCTCTTCTTACTTTTCTTTTTATCAAAGAAATTATTTCCCTAATTTCTCCCTACCTTGAACCTTTACACGTGAGTTAATGTTTTAAATCAATCATATCATTTTCAGTCAGAATATCGTCAGAAAAGCATCCTTTTCTTGCATATTGTTGTCCTTTTTCCTTACCGCATAACCTATCATCAACCAAAGCATCTTGCCTCTTATCAATAACCATCATTACACACCTTGCCTTCATTATATCCATACCTTTTCTAGTCCTTTCATTATTATACATATTGTATCTCATTTACTATCGTATCTTTCACCCTTGTACATTGTTTTCAGAACAACATTTCCCCGTCCATTAGGTCGTAGGCGACCTCTCATCTTGAAGGAGGGAGGGGACCTCCATTACACTCGTGCATGGGTTATAGTTGTTTTATTGGATTTCAAAGGTTGATACGGTATTCTATGATCACACGGCACATGGAAAAATAATAGTCCTCGAATTAATTAATTCTCATAGAAATATCGTTTAACATTGTAAAACTTAGCTATTACAACTACTTGTTGTTCTATCTCTCTGTTGTTGTCTGTTGCTGCGTTTTCTCCACTGGACTAATCCTTTGCAATAGTAGGAAGAAATCAAGAATTATGGGTGGTAAGGAAGTGTGTCGAGAACTTTTAGTGCTGGAAGTCTTTGATAGATCCAGCGAAATTCTGGTCCGCACAGGGTGGATATCATATTTCACAAGATTTCAGCCCCCTAGTGAGGAAATTTCTATTGAGTTTCTACAACATCTGCAGAATGGGAAATCATTGGTGAGAGGTAGAAGAATCATAGTATCATAAACTATAATAGCTGAAGTATCTGGGCCATTGATGGAAGGAACTATATGGCCAAAAAAGCACGTAATGTTGCAAGGCGCGGTGGACATTTTCAAAGACGAAGACAAGGAATTAACCAATAAAGGCAAGGGCATACAACCATCTTCTCTGGAAGAACCATGGCGTGATTTGGCAAGTGTTGTCTAGAGGTACATTACCTGTGATGGACAATGAGACGTGGTAAGACCACGACAACTCAAACTTTTAGATGTTTTAAAACTAATGCTCACTGTTAATCTGCCATCTTTCTTGAATTCATTACTGCATGATACCGTCGATAGAATAAGACGGGGTAGGCACCCTCAAACCATAGTTAGCCATCATGGATTGATTAGACTAACTATTAGCCATAACCTTGTTCAATAAAAATTAACTTGGAATGGTCTCATAACGCCCCTAGAGAATAGTCAAAACCTTGTAATCCAAAATCCTGAAATCTTGGAGATAAGCCAGCAAAGCCCTGTTCCGGAAAGAAAAAGGACTACTCACTCGAACGTTGAACCCCATAAGTGCAGCTACTCTACAAGGTTGAATATAGCCTAGAGAATGTCTATAAATCCACAATATAGCATCAAACGACCTACAGAGCCATCCAGACCAGTTAGTACACAGGACTTTGAGTTGGTACCATATGAAGAACCTGAACAAGGGGAAGGATGTCATTCAGACTTAGAACCCGAGGAAGAGGCCAATTCAAAACAAGAAACCGAGGAAGAGGATAGACTAGACTTAGAGCAAGAAAGGCCACAACACTTTGATGATGAGCTGGAAAATGAAGAAGAGCCTCCTCAAACATCAACCATGAGCCCCCAAAATGATATTTTACAGGATTTTGAGACAGGTATGGCCCAGGTATTGGCAAATATGAATGAATACATGCAGCCTGGAGGATGACTTGATCCTAACCTAATGGAAGCTCAATCCCCAGAAGATTCTAGGCATATAGAAATTCTGCCTTATTCAGAAGCTATAGGCTAGGAAAAGGAAGTAGAAATAGAAGTTATTCATGAATCCAGCAACTAGTCTAGTGACATAGTCCTATTGGAGCATAGCCATGATAAACAACATGAATATTTAAATACAAAAGCTATTTACAAGCCTGTTAGCATAAAAGATGCTCCTCGGAAGAGGCAAGTAGCCAGAGAAAAACTAAAGAAGTTGAGACAAAAATACCAAAAGCTTCAAAATATAGTTAAAAAGCTACGTCAGAAGATTAACGAAATTGCAAACAAAAAAATCGAGAACACTACTCCTAAGGTAGTCACTGTGGCTACACAAATGGAAATATGTAAGGGTAGGCCAATAGAAACCCAAACTGGATTCATTCCTACTCAAACAATAGCCACCTAGGAAAATTTGCATGCAGACTTAGTGGACGCAGCCGCTCAGATGGAGGGTTGGTCCTCCCATAATAAGGAATTACAGACTGAGGAAATATCCTCTCGTAGCACAGGTACTCAGACAGAAGAGAAAGCCAAAGATATCTTGTCAAGCAAATACCCCATTCTTCTAAAGCTACAGGAAGAACTTATGCAAGCCTAGCTTGCTCTAGAATGATGTGAACAAGAGACAGTTCCCTTGCAAAAATATCAGGAGTTGCAAAAATAGTTTAGGGAATTAATTGTAACTGAGAATGGGACTTTTGATAGATTTAGACAGGAAAAAGAAAATCTGAAGAAGGTGAAGACCAAGCTGGATGGAGTCAAGAATCAGATAGACACCATTTGCTCACTATATTCGGATGTCATGACACGTAGGTCTCATTCCATAAATTATGCCCTATTCTTATTAGAACGATACTTATTGTTAAATATTAAAGCCGTGAGAGATGGAAAGACAATCGAATTAAAGACAACTGAAGATTTTATAAGTTTTTGTAAGGAACATGGGAAAAAGTCCAAAGGCTTCTTTGCAAATTTTATCTGCATAATTTCATATTTGAAGAAGAAGTGGATAAGAATCCTAGCCCTTTTGTTGGAGATATTCAATTCCAGGCTTTTATCTCTTTTGCAGTTAATCCAATTAAGTGGTTTAAGGCATATAATTTGTTCCAAAGATAGGAACACGGGTTGGATCTCTGGGTAAGGAGTGAGCCTAATCATCCTATGCAACTGTTTGCTAAACATAAAAGGCTAATGACACAAGAAGGCGTGACTCAAATTTTAGGGCCCATACATAAGGAAATTGTACAGAAAGGAACAACATATTTCCTTTCTATCCAGGAAAGATCCCTAACTGCATCCAAAATGAGATCGACAGTCTCAACTAACAGTGTTAAGGAAAGAGAACCATTTAATTATGGTAATTTCAAAGTTGCTGCGAGCCGGTTAATCACATACAACAATCTTATCTTGAGGGAAGGGCTTTATTGGTTGGGATGTCGATTTAGGTGTCCCATTATTTCGTATCCCCCTGAATGGTATCAGTCTAACTATGAGTTACCTGAAGGACACGAAAAGACAACCTTTGCAAATCTGGCACAACATCACGGTTTCAGGCCTGAAAAAGAAACCTTTTCTATAGCTTACTCCTTAAGCCTTGCAATAGGAATGTATTTACTCTTGATTATTGTATTTTTCCTCCTTTCTTATCCATATTTTTCCATGATATAATAACATATTGATAGGATTTTGATAAGGAATGAATGAAATTCCTCTTGATACAATTTGACCGACCAAGCTAACTCTCATTACTTTTTATGTAGAAAAATAGCAGATGGAACAGCTATTGTTCCAAAGTCGGAATAGAAAAAGCTAATCAAGGGAAATGAGACATGTTTTCTGTGGTCGAACTAAGGAACAAGTCAAGAATATCAGCGCAAGATGGAATAATTGCGTAAATATAGCATTTAGTTTTAAATCCCTTGAGATCTCCTAATCCTAAGGGATCACATTTATCTTTCTTTTTCTTTTGACTATAAGAGGCAAAACTGAAGAGGGATCTCTCATCTTTTAATTTGATTGTAATTTTAATTCACAGAAGTGTGATTATGAAGAAAAATATCGTATTGTAATGATAAGTGACTTTGATGATTAATACATAACATGCATTGTTGTTCATTTGGATATTCTGAAGTAGCTAAGAAGTATTAGCTGGTGGCTAGGGCCTGGTCTCTGGTGGATCTTATTGCTGTTCCTTCTTTTATGCTTTTTTCGTTTCCTACAAGTTTATTCTACTTTACAGCTTTGTAGTTGATTTATTTTTGTTAATTCATATTTTTGGTATTCATTTCATTAATGTGCAATCCTAGTTGGTTTTATTTCATTCATGTCATGGATTAAATTAGTTATCTATTAAAGAATCATTTATGGTTAATTAAAGAATAGAGTGTGACTGGTTAAATGCTTTCCTTCTATCCAGTAGTTTAATTCTAACTGAAAGGAATCAGTTAATGCTACGGTGCTCTCGGTTGATTATCATTCGAATTGGTTGATTAAGATTGAATTATGGTTTTGTTTGAGATTGAGTCATGATGCTTAGATGAACTATTTCCCTTAAAGTTACAAGCTTGATATTTATGATTGCATCCGTTTACTCTTGTATTGTATTTTATAACTTACTTTAAATAATTTCTGTCTGGCACTATAGCTTACACACGTTGTGCACACTCTACGAATAAAAAGACTTACCTAGGTTGATAATTAATGTGAGGGAATTAGGAGTTTTAAAAGACACCTTTTATCACCCAACACCTGAGTCACAATTACTCAAGCCATAGATTAGAGGTGTTAGTTATCTCAAAACTCATTACCTAGTCAAAATAAAAGCTTAATAAAACATCATTAACAAATTGATGATAAAAAAACTAATTAATAATCTCATTAATATTAATGGAGTTAATTAACCAGATCCTTGCTTCAAGTGCTACACTAATTATATCAACATTCTTAGCTTCATCATCTTCATTCCTTTTCTTCACCATTCTTGACCTACTACATTCATCAGTTATAGCTACATGGTGAAAGTAATGAAAACAGGAGATGCAAAGAATTGTTGAATGAACTACAAGGAGAACGAAATTAGACTCTGAGATGAAGCAATTTAATGGATCTTTTATCCAGGAAGACTTTAGGATTAACATTCCATTGTATAGGTCTTCATTACTTATATCGCTCAAATTTCCATGCTTTAACACACGAACAGTGAACATGACTATCAAGAAGCAGAAATGGTTGAGCTTAGATCTCCTATGAATTTCGATGTTCAAGTCGTAAAGCATCCAATGATAAATTCTTAAAACCATGCTCTGGATCTTCAACCGATTGCATGGCATTACAAGGCAAGACAACATTGTAAAAATCCCAAACAAAATGTCTAGAGGAAAATTAGTATCCTTGAAACCAATGAGAACCACAAGCATGCACACTTCCTTGCACACTTGTTTCAAATCATCACATGAATATGCATAATGATTGCATAAAAATAAATCCGGTCATCTAATACCGGCAACAAGTTTTCATATCCTCCTATTGAACAAAACAAGACCCTGTTTTTAGGTTGGTATTGACAATAAATTTATTTCAGAACCTCTCGCTTTTCCCTCTCAGCATCTACAAGACATTCATAATCTAAAATAAATCCCTCCATTAAAATTTTCATATCTGCTTTTCTCAAGACTTGGGTATAGTTGGAGATGACATCTAGTGTTTGGGTTGGGCTTAATTTGTTGACCATGTATCATTGCATTTCTTGCCTCGACTCAACCTACGGAATAACATTGCTAATGTCAAAATGTTGACAGGTAAACGGACTAACTGCTTTGTGCTTGGCATCCCAAATAGTTTCCAATGTAGTTCGATTGTATAGAACCTGAGACGGGTCTTTTGCGTGCGACAATCTAACTAGATCATACATAAATTCTTGAGTCAACACATCTATGTACATTTCAGGAATCTCAGGATCCACTTTCGGCCTTAATGATCGCCATCTAGGATTTGTCTTTACCTTACAAAATATTTGTTTCTATTTTGTATGATAAGATATTATACATATATGCCATCAAATGTGTCTCATATCTTATGATGGGTTGGGTTAGCCTAATTACTTTTTAATGATGGGTTGTGTTAATTAATTGTTAAAAATTAATATATTCAAATTATTTTGAATTAAATTAAAGTCTATGTAAATGCCATATATATTTCTAAATATCTATTATATTTTTAAATTTGAAATATAAAGTTTATTGTTGAATTTAGGCTTCTGTGATCCATATTAATATTTTTGAGAAGAGTTTTCGGGAGAAATCACATCATAATTCACTTGTCGACATGTTTCAAGACAAAACACGTCGTGACAATGCACCACACTGGTTGGTTGGTTCGAAAGGCATCGACAAATGATGTCATTTCCGCATAAAGATCTTCTCAAAAATAAATTCCACCCTTAAATTATGTTTTTAAATTAATTAATTGTTAAAAATTAATATATTCAATTTCTTTTTAATTATAATGAATTGAATGTGGGTTATAGTTAGTGCATTGGTTATGTTTATTATCTATTGATTATTGTTGATATGTTTAATTTTGGTTAAATTATTGGGAATGTGATTGATTTTGTTTAATCTTTTTATTTACTTATTTGAGTTTAATATGGCTAGAGATGACTCATTATAGTTTATGATGGATGTTTATAGCTCAAATTTGTCATACGTTTGACCATATTTGATTATAGTTTACTATGTATTTGACCATACAATTTGAACTTCATTACGATAGTATTGAACTCAAATACATCGGATATGGTAGTACATTCTTTAATCAAATCTCCTAGAATTTTTTTGTGATAGTATGATTTGTTTATATAAAATTTTCTTGAATGTCAAAAACTAGATTCTATAAAATAACCATATTTTGAGAAACTCATTATACATTTATTTCATTCAAGAGTGTTTTACACCTTTATTTTCTTTAATTATGAATATGGTGGATTTGTATTTGATAATTATCTTTTATGAGTAACCATTATTATATTTTTTTCACAAACAAGGGGATCTTATGCACCAATTTGGTGTTTCTATTATTATTATTATTATTTATGATGTAATTTTCATAATTGGGCGTTGAGTTGAGTGATGAAGTACTTGTTTGAGAGTGATATTACATGTTT
This sequence comes from Pinus taeda, assembly GCA_000404065.3. NCBI lineage: Eukaryota > Viridiplantae > Streptophyta > Pinopsida > Pinales > Pinaceae > Pinus > Pinus taeda. The sequence goes on from APFE030650944.1 coordinate 50,202, forward strand.
CAAATGTTGTAATTGAACTCCTTGCTTTTGAGCAACACTTTGCAAATGAATTTTTTTATAGCTTTTCTTCCTCATCTCTTTCCATCTCCAATTCCTCATGTCGTTTCATCTCCTCACAATTTATTCATCACTTTGAGATGAGACATTTGAATACATAAAGGTAGGTGCAAGCCAATGATGGTTTCTCATAACACTTTAGTGGTAATACAAGTTTGGAAAAAAGATAATCTACTAACTTGGAGGAATGCTTAGAGATACATACACAAAAAAATTCAATATGGTGTAAGAATATGAAATGTAGATAAATGAATTATGTTTCCAAATATATATTTTTTATTAATAGATATTCTATGTAAGTTTGTTAATTTTGAGTTTTAAGAACGTTGTTATGTTATTTTCATTCATATTGTAATGCATATGATTTCATTAGTGCAACCTATAAGTACATAAATAATGAAATATTGAAAAAAATTTAGTAGATTTGTATAAAACAGAGTGATTTTGTGTATATCTAATTCTTTGAAAAAAATTGATCTTAATTTTATATCTTTCTGAAATATAATTTTTTTTATATCCTTGAAAAATTACTTCCGTTAATGGACCGTAAAAGAGCCTTTAAATTACCAAACAATGCTTTTTATTTTTACATTGTAGTCTTATTGTTCACTAATGAAGGCCTTCCGTTAATACACCCTAAAAGAGCCTTAAAATGTCCAAACAATCCTTTTTATTTTTACATTGTATGTCTTAATGTTCACTAATGAACCATATAATTTTATTTTATTTATTTATTTGTTTTTGAAATGGTTAACATGGAAAGGAAGTTATAATGGAAATATAAAGGGGATGTATTTCAATATACATCAACAGAAAAATGTATTAAAAACAGTAAACACTATTAGTATTTAAAAAAATTATACAATTACGATGTACATAGACGACTCGATATGTGTATGTAGTTTCATGGAAAATTGATTTGTTTAGCATATCAAAAAATAATGTTAAAGATAGAGATATAAATGCATTTTTTAACAAATTTATATTTTCATGTGTTTGCAGCCCAAACACAATGTTTGTGATCCCCAACCTATATGTGAAGTAGTGAATTCATCATGCACATAAGCTCCCCCCCAAAGGCATTTAAATGAAAAAAAATTGTGCATGGTCCTAACACTAAAGAAACATTCATGATCCAAGTAATAAAAATGTGTGTGTGTTGTGCGCATGCGCAGTTCAATTGGTAATGACTTTGCTATGAAGTAATATGTAAACCATGAGATTCAAAGTTCCACATAAAAGCAGTTCAAGGATGCACACTAGAATTAATGAAGAGGAGACAAACACCCTTTGAATAAGAGGTGAAACCTTGCCTTCACATTCAAGACAATTTATATTATTAATCATTAATCAAGCAGTGTGATTAATGATAGAGAATAAGTAAAGGATCGAGGTAGAGTGTGGGTCCATTAGAAGATGTGTGCTAGAGAAGTATATAATGTATAAGGGATGAGACTTGGTCCATGAGACCTTGTGAAGGTCCATCGCATAACAAAGACCAGGGATGTCATCTAACAAAAGGCAGGATCATTTGTTGAAAGGAATTATTCTCGTTCCCCAGATTTTCTACCCTAGGAGGTATAAGGGAAATTTCAAGTACATTTGCTCATGGAAAGAAGTTGATTCAAGAAGGAATATTCCTATTGTTAGATGAGATCTTTGTAAAGATATTATGAGGATTGATTTAAATGTTTTATGTTAACTTTGGTTATAAGAATTTGTGTTTGTAGGGAGCAGATAAAAGGAAGGTAGCAACCATATAACAAGTAACACTGTGAAAGATAAAGAGGGAGCAAGAAAAGCTCTCAGAAGAAGTAAACTATGGAAAAATACCAACAACGGATAAAATTTTTGAGAATGGGACAACATGAGTTCTCAAAACAAGAGTGAAGAAGTGATAAATAAAGAATGTAAAATCCAACAACTTTGGAAGTTGAAGACAAGGAGTCCTCGAGAAGAGTTTCTAATAAAGTGAGCTAGAAGAAGAGAGTCTATTAAGAGGGTGACTTGGTACTGGTGGCAAGTGACAAATGCGTTACAGAAATGAAGAAGGATTTTTGAAGCTCACAATTGGAGAAGGAGAGTCCATAGAAGAAGGAAGTGAGAATGACCACATATAGTCATAGTACGGTTTCAAAGAGAAGTCACAATTAGGTGGACGAGAATTTAAAAATAATTGACATGAGGTAGATGGTTTATGAGGATTTTGAGGGGGAACTGGTTGAGTTAAGAGTAGAACTCAGGAATATAAAGAGGTTTCTATGAGAACATGGATATGGATGGATAACAAAGAAGAAGAAGGTAAGATGTCATTCATTACAAGTGAAGCTCAAGAAAAGGCTAATTTCTAGGTTGAAAAAAGAACTCATAGCAATCGAGTTTAAGATGGAAGTTCACTAATGTGAATTAGGGCAAAGATCAATCCTTAGAGAGAATTATAACAATGAATATGCGAAGAGGATACCATTTAAGAGCATCACATGTAATTTGGAATATCAACATAGGGTGCTAGAATGATATGTTGAGGCTAAAGGTCCTAATAATTTTAAGTTTGATAATTACTGTGTGCATGTAGGATTTGTTGCAGATGATGGAAAGAACATTAATTTTCTTCAAGGTAGGGAAGAAGAACAACGTTTTAATGTTCTTGTGAACTATGAAGAACAATTACAAAGCATTTTTATAAATTTTGGAAGAAAATAAAATTTTAACTTTCTTGGAAGAGGAAAGAAGGTAGAATTATTTTGTAAAGGAAATCAAGGTGTATAACATATGCAATGAACAAATGCATCTATGGAAGAAAAACAGGAGATTGAAAGTTTTTTATGTCAATATGAGATTCCTAATTAGAGAAGTTTCTAGAGACGACTAAGTTTGATAAATTTGTGCATACATAACTTCAAGATGGTTAAACTGAGGAACAATTTATTATAGTGAAAGAAGTGAATGAAGACTTGATGAATGGATTAAAGATTCCAATGCTACATGAGGAAAGGGTGTTGTAAGCATCTGAATAGGTTGTGAAGTCTCATGGTTTTAAAACTAATGAGTGGTTTGTGTTTAGATTTAGCGATGAATATAAGGATAAACAAACTCATAAATTTTTCATCTTAGTAGAGGAGGCAACATCCTTTAATCAGTAAAATGGAAAGATATGCATATTCAACGAGTGTATTGGGCCCTCCAGAGAAGAAAAAGACATGGAGGGAACAATGGGCTAGGTTAGAGATACTAATCTAATTTAGAATATCAGTTTGCAGTGCTAAGATCTTCCTCAAATTATAAACAAAATGCTTTCATTGTACTTAGGGATTCATCAATTTTTGCAAGTGAAATGGAGAGTTTTTATGTTAATTTTATGAACAATTTAACATAAATAAGAAATTGAACAACAACATAAAAATGTACAAAGCATCACAAAAAACACATTACAACAAGAACATGGTAAAGGAGTTTAACCCTCCTGGGTTACATATCCTTGGCCCATCTCCCGATGGCTTGGGCCACTCTATTATGCTCAAAAGTCTAAAAATATATGTTTACAATGCTCAAATGCTTTTGAAACTTGCTCCAATCAGTCCAGAATGTCCAAAAATGGCTATCTAGACTCTTTTTTCATCCAATTTGGTGATAAATAGAAGATTTTATGACTTCCTCTTGTTTTCCAATTATTCGCTCCACAAATTGCCCCATTTCCAGCATAATCCTACAAATTAGCCCCAAAAACGGGCTAACTAGGCGAAAATTTCACCGCGAAGCAGGCCATAATCTATCGGTCGATTGTTCATCACAAATTGCAATCAGTGACAACCAGCGGGCTTAATGTCTTGTGAACACAGCGGGTGACATCCGATTGCGATGTGGCGAACCTAATAGGAGTATTAACTCAAACCTAAAGTCACATCGCATCCAGGATCCTTTCACATTTCGCAATCGAGGGAGAACCTAATGCAGGTATTTGTTTCCTGCAATTTACGATTGTGATCTTCGATTACATTTATCACATCTCAACCTAGGTACGTTGGGGCACATTTATCACATTGCTTCTACTGGGTCGATCCATTGCATCGTAACTTCGGGGTCGATCCTTTGACACCTTTACCCCTGTCTTTTGTGAAGTGCGATTGTGATTTATCGTATCACAACCCTTCCCTGCTCGGGGGCCGATTCTTTAACAAGATATACCTGTGACCTGTAGTTTGTTATATGAGGGGGCCAGTGGTGGCCTACCACTTGGGACCTCCTCATTCACTAAAGGGCCATTCCGCGTCATCCAATCGTGCCATGTGTCCAAGTCAAACCTAAAATTTGGTTTGCTATAACTTCTGCATATGAGCTCAGATTTGAGTGTCGTTCACACCATTGGATTTAGAATGACGAGCTCTTTGATATCAAGTTATGTTTAACAAGATTCTGACACTTTTATTTTTTAGCCTAATTTTAAGCACCTAATCACTCCTCCCAACTGGAAGTCTTTTGGACCTCAAAAGATCACTTCCAAGTGACCAATAGGTGAGGGTACAGTTCCCTCACCTTTCCAATCTTGATCCATTGATCATTGAATTGGAACTTGTGATCTCCATGATTCTTTTTGTGTCTTTCTGTGTACTTTCCTTTAACCTTTTCAAGTTGTTCTTCCATTTTTTGATGTACCATTTGGAGTCGTTCAATGAACTCTTTGGCGTTGTCCATGTTACCATCAGTAACAACATTCTTCTTATCAAGATGATACAATACATTAGGATGCAAATTCTAAACAAAGTCCTGCATTTGATTCCTATGACTCAAGCTCGAATATACATCTCGAAAGTATGTATTTTTTTAAACATAACTTTTATGTAAAACAAAATGAAGGTTGAGGAAAATAGTTATACAAACTATAGGCCTATAAATTACATCAACAAACTTGTCACTTATACCATTGTTATACCTTTCTTATCATTGGAAATTTTTAAATGAAAAGAAATGGGCTTAACATATTGTAAATAGACAGTGCCATGGCATAGTCATATTCAACAACCTGGAACTTAAATGACTATCTCAACTCTAGAAGTGTAAGTACTAGAACTGTACTGATATTTTGTTTTAAAACATCAAATGACTCTGACTGTTTGCCTTGCCACTGGGATACCTTTTGTACAACTACCAATTAATGAAAATGAAATGCAATAAAAGAAAAACTATCAAAATTTCTCCTCCAACATTGGGCTTCTCCCAAAAAATGTCTTATCCAAATGACATTCTTGAGTCTTCCTACGCAAATTGCGAGAAGAGAAAAGGCATCTATGTGTTCACGGGGATGTATAATTATTTCACTTGTTTCTGTAGCAATGGAGTCTGTTGGATACCTATACCAATAGGTTTCATATTTCATGATTGGTGATCAAAAGGTCCAAATATGCTCTGCTTTGAACGCAAAGATCCCATATTTCTACAAGCAGATAAGGTGTGTCTCAATCTTGATGGGAACTCAATTGTGATGGATGATCCAACAGTCTAAACTGGATCATGCCATATTTTCAATTTTCAGGTTGTAGAATAGAGAAGGAAATCTGTCCAAAACTGTTAAATCTTGGCAGATAAGTAGCTAGGTAGAGAAGTTAAGGTTCCCAACTGCTTAATCTGGGACCTTGGAAGGAATAAGGGTTGTATTAGATAGGAAATGAAACCAAAAGCCAATGAAAAGAAAAAGGCATTCAAAGGGTTTGCCAGTCCAAGTGCACCCTCCAAGAAGGAATAAAAAATGTTAGGAGAACTAGTTGGGTAGGTAGATGGGGTTGCAGAAGTGGTGTCCCTTCCAAAATCAAAGTTGCTGAAACATCTACAGGAAGAGCAACACACTGGAGCATGACTAACTCCCTTGTTTTCATCTGTATATCACTCATTACTAACACCCTTTCCCAAGCTGCACAGAGCACAGAAATTTACATCTTTGACATATTCTTATGGCTTTAAGAAGCCACATTTCTTGTGCAAAAATCTTTTCATTTTGATCTACTCTTGATTTCAAGTTATCCTCAAAGAAAACTTGGTTGAACCAGCCCTCATCCATTTTGTTCCCTCCATATTGACAACTAACCCTACTACTTAGCTCCCTATACCCCATTATCCCTATTATTATAAACACCATGGTGTATAAACCCCAAAATGTCTATAAATATCCCTCCCCTGGTACTATAGCCATATGGTCTGTTTAAAAGGGAATCAAAATGACACCTGGTCACTTTGATGAACCTCCCAGGTCACCTCCTCTCATTCCAAGTCATTTTGATCATTTAACCCTTATTTGCAAAGAAAAATTCTATTAAAAGCCACTCCTACCCATGACCCCTTTGCAAAAGATGACTCCTAAAGGTTCCCCGCCCTAAAAAATCCTTTTTCCCCTTCTCCGCCTAAAAAACCCATTGTCTAAAGTCAAAAATTAAATTTTAATTAAAAGCGCGCGGGCAAATAAACCCACAAAACCCAAAAAACTATAGTTTACCCCCCCGCGCGCCTTTTAAATTAAAATAAGACGTCAAATCAATGGGCGGGTCCTACTGCACAAACCCGCCGGCATGTCCTGATCTCCGCCAGCCGTCCGATCTCCCGCCCCGCCATCCAACGGTGGGCGGTTGATCCACCTGTGGACCTGCCCGATCTTTTGCGTCCGGGGGATGGGCAGTATTACCGCCTTACCCCTTCCACGCATCAGGCACGGGATATGTTCGCTGCCCCCCCCTCCAAACCACTTACTGCCGGAGGGCCTGCCGGGGAGACCGCTTACCACCCTCCCCCTCACGCTGACGTCATGCCTCCGTCAGCATGACATCACCCCACCTTTTGACCTCTGCTGTGCATCCACCTCACCTGGCCCCACGCATTACTCTGACTACCCCGCCACCATGGCCATGCCACCTGAGCATCCACGCCACCTGGGCATCCGCGTCACCTGCCACGTCATCCCCTCCGTACTTTGGGCCCACCATGACGTCAGCATGACGTCATCACAAAAAAGCGCCAATTCGCCCAAAATGCATAAAAAGGGCAAAAAACCGTTGTTTTTTAACGTTTGCTGCCGAATAA
>APFE030650945.1:0-10270 GCA_000404065.3 Pinus taeda
GTTTTTCTCTTTTTTAGAACCCTTCCCCTCATCCTTTCCTTGAAATTCCACTTTTTCCTACTCCCTAACATCTCTCTCTATCTCCCCAAATTTTCCCAAGAACTTAGAGACCCCCTATCCCCTCCATTTCACTGCATTTCAAAAACTTCCTAAATCCCCTATTTTTCCTTACACCAAACCCTGATTTCCCTCCTCATTGAGATAGGGTTTGCTATGGATTCTGAGACTACTAAGAAGAGGATGCATAAGGGAGGTTTGATCAATAGGTATGAGCCACCTTCAGCACATGACATCATGTCTTCTCCTTTCCTCAAGAAATCCTTCCAAGATGCTGGATGCCTTGCCTTTTCCCAAAGGATTGAAGAACTTGGTTAATGACAAACTCACCTGCACTTTTGCCACTAGTTTGAGGAGAGATAAGTTGGACATTTATGGAGTGGTGTTCAATCTTTCAGTAGAGACCATTGCTACAAATACAAGAATCCAAAACACTAGATACTTTAGTTCAAGAAAAGAGACCTTGACCTTGAGAATTACAAGATGTATCTGAAACCTCCATATAAAACTACTCCAAAGCACATCTTCCCTTTTAGGCATCTGCTGGACATGTATGCCCCTCTCATGAAAATGATCATGAAGTATTTTACATGTGAGGGTATATTCTCAATATTTTATCATTACCATGTGAGGCTTTTGATGCATTTCACTAGTGTAAAAGTTCTCAACCTATCTGATTACCTTTACATAAGCATGGTTAAGATGGTAGAGATGGTGCATAGGTTGGGAGAAGATCATCATGGTAGTTAGTTTCATCATGGCTTGGTGAATATCCTAGTTTGCCATCAGCTGGCACAAATAAATTTGTCTTTGGATGGATTCATCTATTCAACATCTTTATTGCCTTCTCCAAATCAGTCAAGTAGTCACTCTACTCTGTTGGCTTCTCCAGCTCAGTCAAGTAGTCACACTACTCCTTTGACTTTTACAACACAATAAGAGGTGGATTCCACAAGCAGACCTATCACAGAAATCCTAGGGAAGAAGTGATCAAGACCTATAGAAGAGGGAAAAGGCTTGTGTTTGTTCCATACATTGTTGAAAGGGCCAAGCCTACAACATCATAGTAGCATGAGACACCATTGGATGAAGAAGCACAGATTCATTTTGACAATGATATGGAAGATTTAAAAGTGCATGAGGAGGTCAAATATTCTGAGAAGATCATTGAGAAGAAAGAGGCTGAGATTAGAGAGTTGAAGAGTAGGTTGTTCAAGGAATTGTTTTTGATTAATTTCTTTCTGCAAGAAAACAAACAACTTAGAGTCAAGCAACTTTTGCTTGATAGATCTAAAGCAGATTTAGAGAAGGATGGCGCCAAAGGTAAAACAATGAAAACCTTGGAAGAGATTGAAGGCACTGGTTTTCAGCTCAAGTCTAAAATGCCTAAGACAAGAGGTTTGAAGAAGAAATAAGAGAAAATCATTGAAACATCCTCTCCACCGAGGCAACAAAACATTGAAAAGTCAATTGAAGAAGATTTTGAGGAAAATAGGGAAAAATGGCTTGATAGAGTCAATTTCCACTTGGAAAATCTCCTTAAGATGGCCAATAGGGCCACTAAACTTTAGAGGCATATGGCCATGCACTACTATACTAGAAACAAGGTTTCCCAAGTCATAATAAAGCAGCTAAAAAGGAAGTTAAGGTAAGCCCTCAAGAAGCAAGAAGAGAAAGATAAACTTGACTTGCTAGCTGATTCATCCCTCCTTGCTTGACATTTTATTTCAGGGCTTCATGGAGCAAACTTGAAGCAATTTTGAAGAAATTGTAAACAATTTTTAGTTTTTGTGACTTTTGGCATAAACGCGAAGAACAGTTTAGCCAAAAGCATAGTGCCTTCGTGCTGCACTTTTTCCTCAGACCTAAAAATGCTAAAACGTTTATATGGATGGATATATAATGACCTATACATGCCATCTATCTTTTGGTGACTTGTCAGCAAACAAGATTGAATAAAATGCCTAAAAACAGGTCAAAAAAACACTTTCTGCCACCTTAGTAGACAAGGTGTTGGGATTTTTCATTGTTGTGGGAGAATACATTTTTCTTGGCCTCAGAGTATCCATTTTACTTGTTTGAGGTGTTTAATGACAAGTAGACAACCAAAGCTTCCCATTGATATATTTAGAGATGAATTCGGAGTATCAGAAGGCCTTAAAAAACCTCCTCAAAGTTGGCGTTGCGCTTATGGCTGATGGAGCTGTGCTTTTGCAAGTGGCATTGTGCTTTTGCCTGTTACTCCAAATTTCGAGTTTTCTTCAGTCAAAATTGGATTTTATGATGTAATTCCTCATGTTGTGAGTTGAACTGATGTAAATTATGGTAAATATGTCTTGTTAGAGTCATTTGATGTAGATTCATGATCATTAATGGTGGTTAAAAGTCAAATGTAATAGTTTTTCTTTCTAGATGAGAGTTTATTAACCTCCCTAGTCATTAGGTCTTGTTGGAGATATTCTTGTGATCAAATCCTACACTGAGGGATTAGACCCCTGAGAGTGGGGAAGTTGTTTTTTGGTCTATTTGTATCTAGTTTTTAGTGAAATTGAGGGTTGGACAACAGAGAGTGGGAATCTTGTAGCTTGTGTATCATCACACTTTTACACGAAATCAAAGGCCAATTGAAGCTATTATATAGGAATTCTTGTGGTATGAGTTTGTGATAATGTTTTTTTCTATTGTTAATAGCTTAAATGAATTATAAATGCATCTCCTTTCCATATCTATGCTCTTCAGTGATTTTCCTAAGAGGTATTAAACATTATTCAATTGATTAAGCTATTTTTTGTTTGGAAATCATATTTGTGTTCTTATTCTTCTGATAGATGAATTTTGGTTCACATGCTCATCTTGATTTTCTTATCTCTTCAATGCTACACTACATTGACCAACTCTTAAAATATCACTAAGGCATACCTACCCTACCCCTTTATATCTCTTGCAAATCAACCCTTGAGACCTGACCTAGTTCCTTGATTTTGACTCCTGACCAAGAAAACCCTAAATCTACAAAACCCTAGTGCTGTAATAACTAGCCTAACATATTTTCCCACTCTAGTCATCATTCGCCGTGAGCTCATAGAGAGAGCCCTCTTTTGTTTAGCAGGGCTAGTTGATGAACCCTAAGTGGTTTAAGGTTACCCTTGTCAATATCCTTTCTCAGCCTTGGGACATTGTGGAGGATAACAATTTTTATATGCTAACTATAGGTTATTTCTTTTTTGGGCAGTTATGAGTGGAAACACAGGGGCTCAACGCACATCCACAATTTCCTGTGGCTGCCAAGAGCTCTGAATATGGAAATATTAGATTGGATAAATCATTTGGATGTTGATGAAGCCAAGTCCTACTTTGACAAATACGTAACAACGTGGAATCCACACGACATACACCGTCCTAATTCAATGGTTCCTTGAAGTGTTAATGATGACCCGTGCCTTTTGAAAAACTTGCATATTTTCCGTGCAATCCTAGTGAAGATTATGAGTACTTGGTAAATAGAGTAAAAAGACATAAAATACGGTATTTATATGTCTTTACAAAAAAATAGGTCTATCCTTTCATCTTGTTACAATACCCCATGGGAGGTGCGTGTTGAGTCTATAATGTACATAGATCAGAAAGAGAGGAAGAAATACGAAGGAACACAATATAATGGGCATTTGAATGTACACAATGCAACCCTTCTCACTATGTGGAGAGAAAACATTGACTGTCAAGTAAATATTTCTCGACACACATTGTTGAAATATATTGCAAAATATGCTTTGAAGGTAGAAAGAAGGTTTAAAAGTTATCATGAGATGTTGACAAGGGTTGCAAGTGTAGGTGGGTCTAATGCTCTTGTATTGTCTGTATATAGAAGGTTTCTTGCAGAGATGCTTATTGAGTGAGACATTGATGTGCAAGAAATATGCCATATGTTGCTAAAGTTACCTATTGTTCTGTGCAGTCGCAAATATTTTGTGTTGAATGTTGGAAAGAAATTTTTGCACAAATTGTCGCTACAGTCTAATGAAATTTCATGTGAGAACAATTTTGTCTAGCTAGATTAAAATCATCCCCATTTCTTGGAGCATTTGTGTTCAAGGAAAATTTTAAGGATGGAAGTTTATCTTAAAGTTTATAAACCTTGGCGAAACTTACTACTCCCTAATATGCAAATTGTAAAATATTTTGTGATATTTTTGTAGAAATATTTATATTCCCAATGATTTTTTATTAGTCTATCTAAAATTTTGGCGATTTTAAAGATAAAAAATTTTGTATTGTAATATTTTGGCGATTTTAAAGATAAAATAATTTTGTATTGTAAAATTTTGACAAATCATTTTTAGGAAAAAAAGGAAATTGGTGAATTGTTTTTTTAGAAAAGCATGGAAAATTTGCCCACATGCAAATATTAGCCCCTAAAATTTTCCTTGCTTGTGTTTGATAGAAATAGTGAGATCATGGAGCTATGATGTAAAGTGGAGGAAGGAGCTGTGGAAACCACGTAATGTGCATGCTTTTGTTTGTGTCTGGCCACATTTCTATGTTGTTCCAAATGAGGGGTCAAAGGAATTTGAAACATTTTGTTGGAGTGAGTTTATTTTGTACAAGTCATTTCATGACATTGGTTCAGATATAGGAAATTCAGGTGAAATTATCATTGAGAATTGAAGGATTCGAAGGTATCATGCATATTATGTTGATAGAGCCTCTTTTCCAAATGAGAGTAATTACGCCGTAAGGCGTTCCCTCTGGAATGAACTCCCCTAGTGTGCGATGTGTAATTTTATGGGCCATTGATTTTTGGTGTTAGATGATAAAATTGATATTGGTCGTTTGATCATAAGTTGAGCAGTTTCTTAAACAATTAAACAGTTTGAGGGTTTAGTAAACGGTGGTCACCGTGCTCTCTGAGTCATTGCACCAGAGCACATAGTCTCCTCTTTGAATCGTTGCACTAGAGCGCATAGTCACCATGGATCTGAGTCGCTGCACCAGAGCGCATAGTCAACATGGATCTTCACAGAAAAACACTAGCCCAAACATGTAAGAGATGAAGACCAAATTGTTTCCGGGGTTTGTTCAACGACCTATCTTCCCCTGTTTCTGCAACTTCTAGATGGAAGGTGTTTCTTATTGTAATCTACATTGTTTTGGAACTTACAATTTCAACAGTTCCTCTTCAGTATCTTACTGTGAAACCCTATTTTCATTATGGCTATTATTTTATCATTGGCTCTTAATAGGAACAATTCTTGGTTTCATAAACATTCATGAAAGAATGGAGGGATTCTAAAGCTGAACCCGTGCCCTTCTTCAGTATTTTGATTAAGAAAATGATCATATCAATCCATGCTGACGTAGATGAATTGTCATAAGACCAACAAAAAATGAAGCTCGGGCCTTTCGAACTGCTTGAAGATATTTTTACTTCTCAAAGAAACTGAAAGAACTTAATCGGATCCAGCGAAGATTGCATGTTTTAGTGTTCAATCGAATGTCTCTGGAATCAAAAATCATAAGAGGAACTCTTTGAAGCGCCTGTAACAAGTTGAAGAACCTCTGTTTCCCCTACAACAGATCAATGTACAAATTGATGAAAGTTGAATCTTGTGAAGGTTGAACGAGCTTCTTCCAAAAATTGCAAAAAATCATAAGGGTTTCAGGGAGCGATGGAACCCTCTGAAAGCATAAGTCATTATGTTAAAAATAGAATTTAGTATATGTCACAGAAGCTTAAGTTTTGGCAAAGAACTAAAACTTTAAGGTTAGGGTCATTTCTTATGTCATGGAACTATAAGCAACGAATTTTGCAACAGGATGGTAGTTTACTAGGCTTTTCGCCTGTGTTGTAGTAAATGTCGGTTTTCGGAAAATGAAAGGAAGGACTGGAGGTTATTTATCATGTTTCTTATCGTTGACATGTTATATTTTACGGATCACCTTGATAAATTTCTGTAGCGAAAAATAACTTGACGAGGCGTAATTTCACATGGTGTAAATGTTGTTGCAGCAAGCGGTTGAGGTAGAATGAGCATTCAAAGTGAGGTTTCAAGGTGCATTTAAAAGTGCAGAAAGTTGTATTATGAGTCCGGGATTATTTGAAATGGGAGACATTAAACGTTCAAAGATATCAAATGGAACAAGTTGAAAAGTAGATGGCATGGAAGCTCGTTTGTTAAATTTTTGTAAGGTAACGTTTTGTTTTGTAAATAATTTTTTGCTTTACCCCGAGAGGAAGCTTTGTGGGACTTGGACTCTGAAAGATGCTAACGCTATTTTTTTGGTAAATTATGCTGGATATTTTTTCTGAAACGAATCTTTCTATGACTTTGTTTAGGAAAATTGTTATAATGCCATTTTTTTGTAAATAGAGCGGTCTATCCCTGGACTATGTGGCAACGAAAGAAGTACTGTGTTTGTTCAGAGAAACCAAACATATTCTATTTGCAATTATTGCAGCCCCTGACGGTGGGAATGTATTGTCCTTGCTCCTCCTTAATACTTAAAGGTTGTTCTATGCAATTTTTTCTCAAAATTTTTTCCTATCTAAAAAAAACTAGTTCAGATTTAATGAGAAGTAATATGTTTTACTCTTTTCTACAAGGGCATGTTAGTGTGGTATCTTTTCATGTTGAAAAGATTAAGGAAAATCAATGGCTCTCATCTTTTTTTCCAAAAGCTTTAAGAAATACTTTGACATGTATTAGGAGTGTTGTAAATTTTCAAACTTTTTATCACCCCAAAATGTTCTGACTGATGTGCAAATTTTGATATCGGTTAGAGGATCATGAGCAGTTTTGGTTTGCTGTTGTCTTGTATACTGTTAAGCGACTGATCGGTGGGAATAGTGTTAATAAAGGAAACCAAGCGAATAACCATACGGGTTTCACTCTTTATTAGATATTAAAAGTCTCAAAAATCAAGTACCAACTGTCTTTTGTTTGGTAATTGTAATGTCAAACATAGAACCCTTTTGTAGGAGTTTAATTTTGTGTTCATTTATTCTAATCACCTAGTTTTCCTTTGTGAGTAGGATTGTGAGTTTCTTGAATGAAATGCCATAGTTTTTCATCACGACATACTCTATTTTGAGCAAGCTTTATGGCAATGACTGGGAGGAAAAACTTTAGGTAATCTGAAGTCTACCATTATTCGATTCCCAATGTTTAGTTTTGCCTAGTGAAGGTCTTTTTAATCACAATCATGTTCCTTCACTGATTTTTGTGCTGGCTAATAGGCAAAAGAGATTCAAGCGGAATTTTTTCACAACTTTTTTATGCAGGTATGCACTTATCCTTTTCTTATATAGTTCATTTACACCATAGTCTAGAAAGTGAAGTATGACTCTATTTTTCAGAACCATTTGATGGAATCCCTTTCATATTAGAAGTTTTTGCTGTTTTTTTTGTCCTTTACAATTCATTTTTTGTGTGAATATCTGGATTTTGGAATTTATTTTAATATCTTTCCTCTTTCCTTGTTTAGTCTACATTTGGTGTTATCTTCAAATAGTTATTGTTCATTTCAGGTGAATCTAGATTAGTAGTTAATTTGTCATGGACCCACGTTTATTATGACTATTTGCAATTTTTTGATTGCAATTTGGCTTCTCAGGACTTCTCTTAGAGAAGTCGTGGAGGCTGGTGATCTGTGTTCTCTAAATCAACCCCCCTCTGGGAGGTGGTGTGAACAGGTAAAATTCCATTAGTTTCTTCTGCTTCAAAGAAAAGACATAGTACTATGCATAGCACTTTCTTTCTTCCATTAGAATGATTTACATTTGAAGCAACTACTGTATTTGAATTTTTGTTCCATAAAAATTGATGCTAGAGTACTGTTAAGTTTGGAAGGGCACATGAATGTTGCAATATTGTAAGTGATAATATATGCGTTGCGTTGAGTGCCACCTTCATTGTGGAGTGAGTGACACCTTTGCAATGGAGTTAGAGTTTCAAAGCGGACATAATTTTACTTGTAAATAAAAGTTTCTTTGAAAGAAATGGCTTTCACTAAGTGAATGCCTTGGATGCTAATAGGACTAGAAATAGATGTAATATTATCAAAATTTGAAGCATTGTATGTTGGGGTTCATACATGAAGAACTGTCTTTTGATTTTCCTTGGGAGAAGTTATGGAAAACTTGGAGGAAATCATGTTGGTAGAAACTAGTTTTTGTTTGTAGTTTGAATGCCTCATGTTTGGATTTTTTCTGTATTCATAGCCCTGTTATTTCATGCTGCAAGTAGCGTAATATTTTTACTTGATTTAAGAGGGCTTCTCCTTTGTTTGATACATACATGTGAAAATCAAACTGCAAGCTCATGAGGTTTTCTATAGAGCATACCTTTTGCAAGGTAAATATATGATGATGAATTTGAGTTTTTGGAGGGCCATGCCAACATAATATTGGAGTAAATGGAAAGTCTAGATTTATAATGAGGTGACATTTTAAACACTTCAAAGACAAAAGAATATTTCATCCCATGTTTATGTGAAAATATAGCTTGGCCACTTCAAATTTGGAAGAAGAAGGAGAACAGATTCAACACAGATCTATGCATTATAGGCTTGACAATACTTTTGAGATTTCAAGGCTTGACATTGGAAGGATCTTACATTTTGTGACAAGAAATAATTGCATTTATGACATGCTTTGAGAATGCATATGATAATTAAGAAGAAGCTACCCATGTAAACACATTTAAATGTGGTGGGATTGACATGGTGACAATAAAGTAATTTTAAGTTTGGTAGAGATATAACTATAGTTCTTAATTTGGTTGTTCATGTGATACATTTTAATTTTTCTTGTTGCTTCATATTACTTCCACGTTCTACTCCATGGACAACCTCAACAATTTGAGGTTTTGTAAAATGCAAAAAGCATTAATCATTTAAAAGGAGTGCAAGGGAAGTGCTTGTATGTGTTAAAAATGGATTGGGACCTTATAAGATTGCTAATTATATCAAGTACATGAGAGCTAAATTCTTCATCAGGAACATGTTTACTGTTAAAATTATCATGCTGATTAGAATGTGTGGGAAATGATGGGTGTCTGATGCTGATAAGAAGTCCCGTGTTCAACATCAGAAACTATTTGCAAGTGGAGGATTGTTCAACAGAGCTGCTAAAGGACATTTTGAAGGTTACCATTTGGTGGCATGAGTAGACACTGGTTGCGATACTTAGTCCTCCCAACTTGAGTTAGAAGCCTCTTCTCCCATTAGGTATTATTTTCAATCAACTTAATTGCTATTTTTTTTTGGGTTCAGATGAGGATTCTTTAACCATTTACATTTACAAGTCATACTAGGCTATGGTAGTTGCACATAAAGTGTTTGAGTGTTGCCAACGTTGACATTGGTATAAAATTGGAAAGGGTCCAGAAAACAAAAAAATCGTAAACATCTAGAAAATATTGGTAAAATTTGGCTGCATTTCAGAAAACATTGGCAAAATTAAGATACCACCAAAATATTGGTAACAATACTATGAGGCCAAAAAAATCGCGATTGATTGTTTCATGTTAAAATTAGGATGAACACTGATTTGAATCAAATAAATTTTGAAATAACATTCTTCATTTAATAAACATTGAGTTTTTCCTTTGCATTCTTATTATTTCTAGGCTAGTATTTGTTCATCCTTAAATTTGATTGTTTTAAATGTTCATTTGTGCCATGAGTTTTTACCCTTGAATGAGAATGTTTAGCAATGGTTATATTGACCACTTTTTTCAAATCTTCTCATCATGATGTCAGGCATTTTAAACGTACGTACTAGGACTTCTTTTTGTTAGAGAACGACCTTCAAGATAAAAGTTTTTTAGCGGTAGCAAATGGCTGTGGACCTGTGTCAACCTATCTCCGATTTGGTTGGAGTGGTGTCAATTCTGGTCAGTTTCAGAATGATGAAGCATTTAGGTTTAGTTAATTTTTGTGAACAGATGTTTGTTTTGCTATTTAGATTTAGATTCATCATCCTAATGTGCTAATTGGGGCAAGATCTCTATTGCAGGCTATTCTGATTTTGCATGTTCCCATCCATTATCGGAGGTTTTCTCTTGATGAATCTACACGCTGTGGTAATCTCCTGTTGGTTTGTGTTGGCTTATGGCACAGGTTTGGAGCTATGGCATAGGTGTTGTCCTTGATGGAAACCTTCTTTGGTAACAGATCTCAGTTCAGGCACTCAGAAAGTAGAAAAAGACATATA
>APFE030650955.1:0-23851 GCA_000404065.3 Pinus taeda
GGATGGTCTTGATCCCGCGCCCTGCGGATGACGGCGCTTCTCAGGTGCTGGTTCACGAGACTGTCATGCTTGGTGATCAAATCTAAAATCAGAGGGATGATTACCGTCCTTTGCTGCCAGGTTTGAATACCTAGGTGATATGAGAGAGAGGAGGGGAATGTACCGGTACTGAAGAGACGATTCCTGAGGTGACTTATTTGTGGAGGCATGAGGGTGGGGAAGGCCTGTCTAAGGGATATCTCTTTCATAAACCTCATCATTCTCTTTGACCTGACCTGCGTTCCTTTTTGTAGCCTTATTTGCTTGTTCATCCACCTCGATGTTATTTCCTCTCAGGACATGCTTGAAGGTTACCTCGTTGATGTTTTTTAGAGCCTCCATTATCCTGGTTTTAATGCAGTTTAGAGCCTCTTGCTTGAAGTCTTTCCCTGAATTCAAAGCTGCAATGATGATTGCAAAATCACCCAAGGTAAGAAGATTTTGGAAGCCTAGCTTTCTGGCAATTGAGGTCCCCAAGAGGAGGCTATAGGCCTCCACCTTATTGTTTGTCATGCTGCCTAAACCCCACTCATATTTGACAATAGTTTTCCCCTGAGCGTCCTTGATTATGCCTCCAGCTCCGGCTTGGCCCGGGTTGTTTTTTGAGGCGCCATCGAAGTGGAGGGTAGGTCTTTTTTGCTTCTGAATCCAGTTGTTGACTTCGTCTTTAGTACCCCTCAGCTTCCAGTCCAGATTTATTCTTCCTTTGAGTTCGTGGTTTTGCACTCCTGTGTTATACTTGAATTTGTTTATCCAATCCTTGAGGCTTGCATCTATCTTTTCCTGGTCTGCTTGGCTTATCCCATTGGTCTCAATGGTCTCAGTAATTAGAGCGGTCGTTTTAGCAATAACTCTGGAGATATCAGGCTTTATGTTATTGAAGATGCAATTGTTTCTGGCAATCCAGATCTGCCAGCATAGATTTGAAGGGATGCAGTTCCATGTCCTTGTAGCTAGATTCTTTTTTTTGTTAGCTTGATGGAGGCTGTGCTCCCATCTTTTCTGAAGGAGAGTAATCTGACTAGGAAGGTCACCTATGGCCAGAGGACTGATGATATGGTTCCAGCAGGCCTTAACAAATGGACACTCTATGAAAAGGTGACTGCAGCTTTCCTCCTCCTTCCTGCACATGCAACATATTGAGGGGCCCTGGATGCCCCTCTTCCTTAGGTTTTCTGCAGTGAGAATTTTTCCATGGAGGAGGGTCCAATTGAACAATTTGACTTTTGGCAAACTTTCCACCTTCCAAACTGCCTTGTGAAGAGACCAACTGTTGACTGTAGAGGCGTTTTGGAGGATTCTGTATCCATCCTTGACCGTGTAGCAACCTCCATTTGGGTCCCAAACGAACTTGTCCTCTGCCAGAAGGTTTTTTGGAGCTGAGCCAATGAGAGATAACTTGAGGTCTTTCCAGATGTTTCTGAGATCGTTGGGGAGGGTGAGGGGTTTCCAGCCTTTACAGCAGTTTTGGTCCCAGAGGGAGATGTCATAGAGAGTTTTGATATTTGCCTCCTTCATCCATTGTTGCAAGGGTCTGAATTTATGAAGAGAACCTCTGGCCTCCGAGCCCATAATTCTATCCTCCCAGATGCTTACATCTTTTCCATTGCCCGGGGCGCGTGAGATATGGGGTTTGAAATGGGGAAGAGATTTCTTAATCAGCTTCCAAACTGGGGTGCTTTGCCTGTCAATGATAGGTTCTTTGATGATATTACTGTTGACCCCATTCAGGTATTTTCTCTTGATGATCTCTGTCCACCAAGCACCACGTTCACTGAGAATCCTCCAGATTAGTTTGAAACCCATAGCTATGTTTGCTAAACTTGGCACTCTTACTCCTAGGCCTCCTTTTTCTAAGGGGAGAATAACCTTACTCCATTTGACCAAGCTGAACTTTTTTGTATCATGCTTCCCTCCTTGCCACAGAAAGCTCCGCAATATCAGCTCCATGTGCTTATGAATGCTTGCTGGAGCAAGAGTGGTGGCGAACTGATAGATAGGTAGGGCTGATAGGATGGCCTTTATGAGAATTGTTCTTCCTGCTAGGTTAAGCCAATACACTCCCCAGCTCTGAAGCTTCCCTCTGAGTTTTTCAATTAGTTTGACCCATATCTCAGATTTGATCGTTTCCTTGGCTAAGGGAAGCCCCAGATACATAAAGTAAGACCAATTCCCTTGGGCTAGGATCTCCATGATTAAGGAAATTCGCTGAGTTACATATCTTGGCACATTCCAGGTGTAAATCATGCATTTGTTGTTATTTAACTTACCTCCAGAAGCTTGGAGGAAGAGGTCCAACGTTTCTTTGAATCTTCGAGCCATAAGGCTTGAGGCGCCACCGATAAGGAGGGTGTCATCAGCAAATAGAGAGTGGTTGATTCCTTTGGACCCTCGGACAATGTCAATCCCTGTTATTTCCTTTCTCCTTCGTTTGTTCTCCAAGTGCAAGCTTAGAGTTTCGGCCATGATGATGTAGAGGAAGGGAGACAGCGGGCATCCTTGCCTCAGTCCTCTTGAGCTTTTGAAGGCAGTGCCAGGTCTGCCATTGATGAGGGGAGCAGTCCAGTTGGTAGAAATGCATTCCATGATTCTGCTTGTGAAGTGTTCAGAGATACCAAAAGACTTTAAGACGGCCTGGAGGAAAGTATGACTAACCCGGTCAAAGGCACTTGCTATATCGAGTTTGATAATCATTCCCTTTTCCTTCCTTGACATGCTGCTGTGTATTGCCTCCTGTATGAGAATTACATTGTCCGTGATATGCCTCCTGGGAACGAAGCCACCTTGGTTTTCAGAGATGAGAGAAGGGAGAATTTTTTTAATCCTATTTGCCAGGATTTTGGAGATGATTTTGTAAGATACATTGCACAATGATATAGGGCGAAATCTGTCAAAGGATTGAGGGTTAGGGTCTTTGGGGATCAGAGCCAAATGGGAGGACTTGATACTGTTGCCCATTTTGCATTTGTTGAAGAAGTTTTTGGCCATTCTTGTATAATCCTTCTTGATGATATCCCAGTGGGATCTATAGAAGGCCACTGTGAAGCCATCTGGTCCAGGGGCCTTGTCCAAAGGCATGCTGTGCAAAGACCATTCGATTTCCTCCAACGTGATCTCCTTGTCCAGATCTGCGTTTTGGGCTTCTGAGATCTTGTTCTTGATTATACTCAGGAAGTCCGGGTTTTCCAGGTAGTGGGGATCAACAGTTAGGAGAGTTTTGAAATGCTGGGACGCTGCTTCCTTAATCTGCTCTTGATCCGTTACTTCCTTTCCATCAACCATTATCCTATCAATGTTGTTCCCTGCTCGCCTTAGTTTGAGATTGTTGTGAAAGAAGGAGGTATTTTTGTCACCTGAGTTGAGCCAAAGGCAGCGTGATTTTTGTCTTTGCTCTTCCTCTTCCACAGGATTCTGGTTATACAATTCTTTGTACAGTTCGTTTTCTGTTCTTTGGTCCTCTTCACTGACTTGGACGCTCTCCTTTTCTTTACTCCACTGGTTTATTTTCTCTTGGAGGTCGATTTTCTATTTTCCTTGCTCTGCTGCATATTTTCGAGCCCATTGCTTGATGGCGCTCCTTAGAAGTTTTAGCTTGGATTCCCAGATGAAATGAGGGGATCCCGAGATATCCCTTGCCCATTGTTCCTTTATCAGATCCCTGAAGTCTTGTCTGCTGTCCCACGCTTTGTTGTATTTGAAGGGGAGGGGTCCCCAATTTTCTTCTTTGTCCAAATGGAGGGCTACTGGTTTATGATCTGAGATGAAACCTTGAATGATTGTGCTTTGTAATCTTGGAAAGTTAATCAGAATTCTCTCCTGAACCAGGATCCTATCCAACCTCTCTTTGATGTTGTTTTTACCTGTCCTCTTGTTTGACCAAGTGAAGCGCCCGTTTTTGGGAGGAATGTCAATTAGATTGTGTGTTTGAATGATTTCTTCTAATGCCTCTCTTGAGGGGTCAGCATAGAAGTTCCCTCCCAACTTCTCTTCTGCACTTCTGATTAGATTCAGGTCTCCTCCCAGGAAGATGTTCCTTCCTTGGGCAGTCAAAAGATCTAGGGAGAGTGACTCCCAGCAAGATGCTTTGTCTCTGAAATGGGGGGGGGCGTAGACATTATATATAGAGAAATCTTCTGCTGTGGCTGAGCTTTGCATATCTATGCTTGTCCACCATCTGTTCTGCCTGTGGTCTTTGAGTTTCCATTTCCTTTTGTCCTAGATTGTCCCAATTCCGCCTGAAGCTCCCGTTGCACTCATTGCTATTCCTTCATAATTTCTACTTCTTTTCATGCTGATTTGGAATTCCTGATCTGTTATTTTGGTCTCCTGGAGTAGGAGGAAGTCTGGATGTTCTAGTTTAATAAGATCTCGGACTGCATTGGCTTTTAGGGAGGAGCCCATCCCCCTACAGTTCCAAGAGACCAAAATCATCATTTACCATTTTTGTTGTAGGCCCCGGATTTCTCCTTCATCTTCTCTCCACTTCCTTTGGTCTTGTCTAAAAATGAGTCCATTGGCTGCTGAGTCCCCGTGGCCATTTCTTTGGCCGCCTGCTCATCCCTTATCTCTTTATTTGTCTTCCTGCCCGCTTTTCTTGGTGGTTCAGAGGAGGCGATGTTTTCCTTTGATTTGTTCCTAGTGAGGATTCTTCCGACTGAAGGGATGGGGGAGCTCTGTCTAGGGGAGGAGGGGGTTTCCATGTTGTTTTTCAGAGATGGAGGAGGGGACTGGGGATCCTCGGAAGCCAGAGCTTCAAAAGAATTGGTGGAGCGAGGGGAGGAAGGGCGGGCCTCCGAGGGTTGGGAGGGGGGAATAAGAGATTCAGAGGGGGGTTTTGAGGATGTACCTGGCGGGGGGTTTGAATTTTTCCTCTTTACCATTTCCCATGCTTCTTCTGAAGTTTCTACAGAGTTAATTGAATCTAAAGGTTTAGATTTACTGCATCTATTCGCAAAATGTCCATATTCGTGACATACCTTGCATTTGAAAGGCAGCTGCTCGTAATCCACTTGTTGTATATGAGTCCACTGGTCGAATTTGAGCTTGATTGCTTCCGGTAACCCTTTCCCCAGATCCACTTCAACACAGATCCGGGCGCATGCGTGCATGTTCTCCTTTGGCTCCGTTCTATCAATGTATTTTCCCACAGCGTTCCCTATAGCTCTGACTGATTCGTCTCCCCAGCAGTGAAGAGGCAAGTGGGGAAGGCGCACCCATACCGGAACAGCGTTGGGGACGTCCATCTCAAGATCAAAGTCGGGTGTCCATCTATTGAGATAAAGACCTCTAGTGTCCATGAAGTAAGGCCCGTTTCGGAATATGAGATTGCGATCCTCTACAGTCTCGAAGAGAAAGGTAAAAAACCCCCTTCCACAGAATCTTATTGCTATTTTTCCTTGAACCATCGCATTCCAATTTCTCTCTACCCAACGTTGTACAGTGCGGGGTGAAGGCCATAACCCCGGGAACTGGCCAACCAGGCCTCTTTCTGCAAGAGCAACGGCTGATCTTCTTGGTAGGGCTAGGGGGAGCGAGACTTCCGGAATTTCATCAAGTTTTTTAATGAACTTTGAGGCTGAAGGGCGGATTTTCTCCGAAGCATTCTCAGGGATGAGCGAAGCAAAGGTCTTCATCAAGTCATCTGGATCCCTGAAAGGGGGATCCATTGCATGCCGAGGCTCAGCGGTGCATGAGCAGAGGGATCTTGGAGGGCAACAGGCCCAGGCGGATGAAGGGGCGGGAGGCTCAGACTGAAGGCAGGGGGGAGGCAGCCCAGCAGCTGCGCTGCCAGGCGCGGGTGCTCAAAGAGGGATCAGGCTCGCAGAAGGGCACGGGCAGGGTCGCGCTGCCAGGCAGAACATGCGTTGAAATAAAAATGCCCCAAAAAAAATGAAAAGGTAGTGGGCTTGGCCCGGTTCGGTTACTACTCGCACGACGAGCTACGACCTTGCTCGGGATCGAACACAAGACCGGTCTGTCATGATGAGGCCGACTTTACCACTACGCCGCCTCCACGACCTTGTGCATATTATTAATATAACATGATTACTCAATAATATTGCATGCAATAATGATTTAAAGACTTGAATACTTTTTATTTAAAGTGATTTTTAAATTATATTTCAATTTATTGGTTACAAGACGAAAATCTAATAATACATGTTATTTAGGGTTTTAATTGCACATAAATTTAAATACCATAAAATCAGTCTTCCCTTTTTATTTTATTGTTATTTTGTTTTTCATTTTGTATTTCTTTATTTTACTGGTAATATGTGGTGATTATAAATGCTTTGACACGATCATATCAATTAATTTGCCACACATTAAAATTGGTTTAGTTTTTCCTCCAATATTCACTATTTAGAAAAATTAAATCAAATAATTTAATTGCTTTGTTGCAGGATGAATAATGACAACACTTGATGCCATATTGTTTGAACTACAACATTTATATTAAATGCATTTAAACCAGTTTTTCTTAACTTCCGCCTTTTCATTTCATTTTAATTTTAATTTTTACTAACCCTTATGTTTTGTGAGGAATATGATATACTAATTTAAACCTCACTTAGTCATAATGGCATTTTATTTTTAATAAATTTTCACATCTTATATGCCTACCACCTCTATTTCCTAGAAAGCATTATTTATTTAAAAT
The DNA here is from genome assembly GCA_000404065.3 of Pinus taeda. Lineage (NCBI taxonomy): Eukaryota > Viridiplantae > Streptophyta > Pinopsida > Pinales > Pinaceae > Pinus > Pinus taeda. Next base: position 6,701 of record APFE030650955.1, read on the forward strand.
ACTTTTTATTCAATAATCTAGCCTATTTATTTGTTAATTAGAAAATATATTTAATTTACATTATTCCACAACGACTATTCAATTTTGATTATCACCGAGGATTACCCCCTGTGGTGAAAGGGAGGTCAACCTTTATCACCTAGAGCAAGAGGATCTAGGATCCTCAACGATGTGGTCTCAGGGTGTCCTTAGTTACTAGGACAGTTTGAGCACCAACACCTTACATACCAGGTAGATAATCATATTGTTAGGATGGAATATATGATTACTAAAGAAGAAATTGTAGATATATTCACCAAACCTTTTCCCAGAGAGTCATTAGAGTATCTAAGGAAAAGGTTTGGAGTGATATCTCTCTCATCCCATTGGACTTGAAAGTATGGGATATGGAAGCTCTTCATTACTTGTCAAATCTTGGAGATCTTAAATGAGCTATAGGAGAGGAATGGTGAAATGTGAAGCCTCCAGAATTTACATAGTTGATATCATTATAATTGGTCGAATTGGCAGGCACAATTGGTATCAAGGCTTGACAATGGTTATCAACATCCCCGTCGGTACTTGATGTCAATAATGGGAAACTGGTATCATATTATTCATTGGTGTCAAAGAATTAGTAACAGATGCTTTATGCTCATGTTCATGGGGATATTTGACAATACAAAGAAGCATTAGTTCAAGAGGAGTTCTGATTGCACAATATAGATGAGACGATGTGCAGTTGGTATCATATGTGCACAATGAGAAGTTTCATTGGTTTGAATGATTCATTGGTATTGGAATATGTTGATAGACACCTTTTCTGTTGGTGTCAAATTGGGAGCGGTTGGTCATTGGAGAAAAGAGTTGGTCATTAGTGCAAAGAACTAGCCACTAGAGTATTATTTTGTAGAGGTTGACAATTCGTACAAAATCTTGGAAGGTTTAGAGCTTAGAAATTGGCTAAGATATTGAAAAAGAGGGAGAGATTGGCTAATGGTATAGATCTATACTAGTGAAAAGCTTGGAAATTAGTGAAAAGTAATTGGCTCAAAGTAGGGGGAAAGATTGACCATTAGTATAACATTTTTTCCATTGATGTAGAGCTTGGAAATTGGTGCAAAGAGCTAGGAACTTGGTTTAGAGCTTGAAATTGGTTGTGAAATTGATACAGGGGAAACTGAAAATGGTGTAAAGGGATTAGCAATTGGTTTTTAAAACATTGGTAGGTTGGAAAGTGGTGCTCAAGTGCCCAAGGATGCTAAGGGTTTCCATCAATGGAAAGGGGGAAATTGTTGAATGTTTTGTCATTAATGTTAAGGTTAGGTGGATTTCCCATTGAATACATGATTGTGAAATTCATGGGGAGTCATTAGTGGAGACATTTAATAAAAAAAATTAATTCCCTTGTCAGAGAAAAAAACATAAAATAAAATAAAAAATAAATAAAATAAAATAAAATAAATAAATAATAATAATAATAATAAATAAATAAATAGTGTTTTTACGACACACCTGCACAAACGAAAATTTTTTGTTTTTCTACACAATCCCCAAAGACATGGTACAACATGTTAAACATGATCTAATATGTCCCCAAGCATGACATGTTCTAGTATGGGTTGAAGGGAAGTGAATATGTTAAGTTAGAGTGAAATCGATATAAGCTCGATCACAACATTTATTTATATGACCTGGCATTGGTGGGCCCCCATACCAAGGCACCAAGGTACCATAGCACCAAGAACCGAGTGGAATAGAGTAAATGACAAACCAGTATGACATGGAACCATAATGACATGAAAAGAGGTAATGTGGTAGTAGCCAAGTGTGACGCGTGGTAGGAAATATGTCATATTTGACCATCCAGCTAGATGATTGGCAAGTGACACGTGCCAGGTACAAATCAACAATGAGACACATGGTAGTTACAAATCAGCACCCAAACACATGGCAGGTTCTGATTAGTCAAAGAATATTGCATGGCCTGTGATTTGGTAGGTGGTGTATCTCATGTGGGGCCCCATTCTAGGCCATTAGAGTACTAGAGTGAACACTTATTGAAGTAATCCAGTACACAATAGTCCAATGTGATAGAAATGTTACAGTCTATTGTATTCAAGGTGAAAAAGGTCATCATTTATAGTTTTGTCTACCAATCCAGTATAGGAAGGTCATAGTTCCAACTATCTTGGTTCAACACAGAGGGACAAGACCTTAGAATGTGGTTGCAGGGATTTTAGAGTTAAGGGCCTAAAGCTAAAAGGTCAAATGAAAGGGCACATCCATGTAGAAATTTAATGTGTAGATTAAAAATTTCTCATGAAATTTACTAGATCACAAGACTTGAAGCTACTCTACTCATATGCAAAAAGAAAACCACAGTCAAGAACACAATTCATTAACATGCATCAAGATTCAACACACATACACAAAGATTTATCTATGGGAAAGAAAATGCTTAAAACTCATTATTTGTATTTCATTAATAAAAGAATATAGAAGAAATACAATGCTTGCTCAAGCCTGAGCAACCCCTCCACTAGTATAATCTATCTCACTACCTTATAGACTAACTCAAGTGTTGGCTTATATGGGCTTGACCCAAGTTCGGAAGAATTATTTAGCCAAACAAATCCCTCAGCTACTGGTCCTTTCGGCAATAGCCCACGAAGCACGGACTGAGGTCTCACCCAAGGTAGCAGGAGAGGGCACTAGAACCAGGTTTCCGCACCCTAGGGATGTCTTGGATATGGTTTGGGGCTCGCGCGTTGTTCTGTAGTATCGCGCTACGCTAGATCCGCGTAGATAAGAATACCCTTATCGCGTTTATTACAGATTGAATCACTTATTACTGGTTTGATCTAGTTAAAACAGTCTTTAAGCAAACATTTATTACTTTTGGTTACTTTGTTCATCAAGATTAATCCAGTTCACATGAATTCAACCATATCAAATGCAGAAATCATAACATTACATTTATCATAAAAGAGTATAGTCGCAAGCAACACAAAATTTAGAAGAAACTTATCTTTATTATCAATCTTCCACAATACATCCAGATCCACCCTGCGCACTCATCTTTAGGGGTCTGCACACACAACTGCGGACTTTCCAAGCCTCTACTCACACAGCTGCAGAGCCTCTACCTTCTACCCTACTCCCTCGACTCGGACTTACAATTGCTCTCAGACTATTCACCCATTACATCATAGAATTAAAAATCCAAAAGCTGAACTCCCTTTCCCTCATAGAGCCTCGCTCTATTTATACTTTCCCCTAGCCCGCGATGCCATCACAGGCCGACTCTATTACAATATTTTCGAGTGGACTACCCTTTGGCTCAACTTCCTATAGCTCGCACTTTCCGCGGAGTCTTTTACCCTAATATTACCCAAAATTCTAGGCTTCATGCCCCATCCTTATTCTGCAGGGCTTTCGCTACCCAACAATCCCCCAACACAATCATTGTGACTCGTCCCGAGTCACTGAGCTGGTGCATCCATCTTTACGCGGAGATCAGTTAATAACTTTCATGCGTCGCTGGTACTAGCAACAAATTCTTCCTTCATGCGCTACATCCGTTCCACCTGTGGTACCAATATTTCTGCCCCTATCTTGGTTGTCTCCATCCTGGCACATTTGGCCTTCATGTGTGCTACCTTATGCTCTATGGTGGTTGAAACTGAAAATGCCTCGTCCAACCATGGCTGGATACGAGCTTTCACCACGACTTCCTTCTGTCTCACGGCTTCTGCTTGGATTTTCATGTCCCGCACCTACCTCATCTTAGCCAGTCGTTATGGGATGGCAACGGTCTGTGCGGTTCCCTGGAGCTAATTGTAGGCGTGCTGAAGTTCCCGGACCTCTGCTTCCACCCTGATGATCTAGGTGGATCTTGGTGGCCACCTGCCAAGTCCACCTGGACCCCCACCATTTTTTCTCTCAACATTTTCAGTTTCCTTAATTGTAGCACAACTTACTATTTTTAGCAGTTTTTCGGGTCCTGAAACTTCCGGAGCCGTTTTGAGGCCCTAAACGATGTTTTTTAAGAAATCCGGGGCAACATGAGTCTATGGACTGATGCTAACTCCCAAAGTAGTACTCGGGATGATTCATGCCAAAGTTACGACCCGGGAAGTTGATGTACTAATTTACCAAACGGGCCCACAATTTGGCCCTTTCATCTTCTAGGTTAGGTTTGGAATGTAGGGTTTCCATTGTTTTCTAAAAAAAAAGAAGAGAATTCGAGCTCATTGTAACACAGTTCAGAGGCAATGTATCCACACAGCTCTTCTCAGAGATAAGTACCACGCCCTAGCTTGGTTTATTTCCATTACTGTTTGTAAGCATATTTCAATATTTTACATTAATGAAATGAAGTATTATTTCCACTGCATATCTGTGTTTATGGTTATCTCTGTAATTTCGTGTGTTCCTGTTTAAGTCCAGATCAGTGGTATAAGAGCTGGTCTGCTTTTTTTCTCTATTTTTCTTTGCATGTCCCCAACAAGGTCAGGATATAAGCAGTTAGGGCTTGAACTGGTCGAACCTTTGCAAGACCAGCCTCGCAAATGCCTACAACCTCCCATGGCGGATGAGAAGAAAGAGGAGGGGGTAGGAGATCCTATCAAAATCTTGCTCGAAGAAACCCTCGAGCGACAATGGAACACAATGATGGACAACTTTGCCTAGATCCTTCAGCGGCTACCCAGAAGCGACGAATCAACTTCCAGCAGCTACTCTAGAAATGCCATGCCCTTTAAGGTACAAGTTAATTTTGAAATCCCCATATTTGAGGGTCAGATAGGCACATATGCCATAGATAAATGGTTAAATCTGCTAGAGGGTTATTTTTCTGTTCATGAATTTTCGAGTCGGGAAAAGATTGTTTTCTCTCTTCTCAAAGTAGCCCCCCACGTCAAGGACTGGTGGGAAACCTACCTGTGAGCAGAAGGATGAAAATACTCAGCTCACTATTTCAGCTGCACCCACCTGGAATTCATTCCGGGATGCCATCAAGGAGCAGTACTACCCTGTCGGAAGCTATGAGGATGAATACATAAAGTGGACCACGCTGCGGCAGGGAAGGGACCAAGACATGCCGAAGTTCACCAATCTTTTCCATACCCTTCGCACAAAGTTGGGTATCAAGGATACGGAGCAGCATTTTATACTCAAATATCGTGGTTGCTTGCACAAGCACATCCAAGAAGAATTATAATTCCTGAACATCTCCTCGCTCGGCACAACATACCGATATGCCATCAAGGTCGAGCAGAAGTTTAAACAAAAGAAGTGAGACTTTGGATCTGCGAATCCAAAGCAAGGGAAAGGTGCCCCTAAACCACAAAATAAATGACAAAGCCAAGGCAGGGTATCCCAAGAAAACCCACCAAAGATGCAAGCAAAGAGCAGTGCCGCGAAGCTGAAAAAGGACACGGGAAAATGGTGTGAGTTCCATAAGAGCTCCACTCACAACACAAGTGAGTGTCAGGGAAAGCAGTCACTGGTGGCTGAGCTAAAGGTTTCAAAATCAAATGCATGTTCTTGAGTCAGAACCCAACAAGGGGAATGAAAAAGGGAAGCAAATCATTGATGTGGATCCCAACGCCACTATTGCTACTGCCAAGATCCAATAAAATGAACCCGAAGATCCAGAGGATGAGGAGCATCTCTTCCACTCCCAGATGTGGGTAAAAGGCTCCCCGCTACAATTCATTGTTGATAGAAGGAGCCAAAAGAACCTCATTTCAGCAGAGGTCGTGAAATGGTTGGGCTTACTGACCACAACACATCCACAGCGGTACACCATCGAGTGGCTTCACCAAGGATGGGATCTTCACATGAGCCAGCAGTGTCGCCTTCCATACAACATCAAGCCCTTCATGAATGAGGTATTGTGTGACATTGCTCCCCTTGAAGTTTGTGATGTATTATTAGGACAACCATACTTATGGAAGTGACATGCTGTGTATGAATCAAGGCCCCATGCTATTATTATTACATTGGGAAATAAGTTATACAGGATACCAGAGGTAGCACCGCTTACCACCATCTCTTTGGTTACTACAAAAAAATGCAGTAAGCTCATTTCCAAAACCACGAAATTTGTTTTCCTGATGATACGCCCTCAAGGAAAGAAGAAGACGGTGGCCACGACCTCTAGACAAGGCCCCTCCACATGACAACTATAGATGGACAAGGTCGTGGAGGAGTACGAGGACATCTTCACCTCCCCTATATGGGTTCCTCTACACTGTCAGGTCAAGCACTCCATCGATCTGACGCTAGGTGCGCCGCTACCCAGTGGACCAATTTATCGGATCTCCATTCTGGAGAACGATGAAATCAAGAGGCATGTCTGGGCGCTACTGCAGAAAGGTCACATATGTTCGAGTTCATCGCCTTGTGGGAGCCCGATCGTGTTGGTACAGAAGAAGGATGGGACTTGGAGACTCTGTATTGACTATCGCGCGCTGGAGAAGATCACTGTCCGTAATAGGTACCTGATCCCGCAGATTGATGACCTCGTGGACCAACTAAAGGGGGCGAAATATCTCAACAAGAATGATCTGAAGTCAGGATATCACCAAGTACCAATCAAACCCTCTGATGTGTGGAAGACTACCTTCAAAGCCAAGGAGGGACTTTTCGAATGGTTGGTTATGCCTTTCCGATTGACAAATGCTCCTGCAACCTTCATGAGGCTAATGAATGACATCTTGCAGCCATTCACCAACTCATTTGTAGTGGTATTCGTGGATGACATTCTAATCTTCAGCCAGAGTTGGGAAGAGCACCTCCACCACATCCGATAGGTTCTCCAAACACTGAGGCAACACAAGCTATCTGCCAATTTGGAGAAATGCACTTTTGGCATGACCCAGGTTCAATATCTAGGATACATTATTAATGAACATGGGGTGCATGTGGATCCAGCCAAGATCCAAGTCATTCAGGATTAGCCATCTCCAACCACTTTGACAGAGCTCTACAACTTTCTAGGTCTTGCCAACTTCTACCGCAGGTTCGTGTTGGGGTTTTCTCATATCACTTAGCCCTTGAGACAAGTCACCAAGGGAGGAGCAAAAGCAAAATTCTTTTGGTCTGAATCTCAACAGAAGGCATTCATAGAGTTGAAAGATCATCTCTACACGACACCAGTGCTCGCATTACTAGATTTACAACAACCATTTGAGGTCGAGACAGATGCCTCTGACTATGCTATTGGGGCAGTCCTTACTCAACAAGGGCATCTAGTGGCATATCACAGTGAAACACTTTCAGACACTGTCCGAAAGTATCCCACTTATGATAAAGATATGTATTCCATTGTGTAGGCCTGTCGACAATGGAAGCATTACATTTTGGGGAAGGAAACGATCATCCACATAGACCACCGACCCCTACAGTTCATACAGACCCAAGGGAAATTGCAGAATGATCGCCATCAAGAGTGGTCAACATACCTGCAATAGTTCCATTTGAATATCAAGTATAAGAAGGTAAGCACCAATAATGTTGTAGATTGCCTCTGTCGACCACCGATCATGGCGTTAACCACCATGCTCAACTCTTGTGGGCACAAGACTTTTGATTGGCCACTTCTCTACAAAAGTGACCCAGAATTCAGCCACAAAGACCAGAAACTCTTGGAGGGTCGGCATGTTCCAGATTTTCACCTCCAAGATGCCCTATTATGCGACCTGGGTCACCTTTGTGTTCCTTCAAGGGAGCATGCCAAGATGATTTGGGAAGCACACTATAGTCGAGATGTTGGGCATTTCGGGGTTGAGAAAATGGTGGAAGTACTGCAAAAGTATTTCGATTGGCCAAATCTTCGACAGGATGTTGGGAAGTACATCAAATCATGTACTGCTTATGCCATTGCCAAACCGACCATCAAGAAGCAAGGCCTCTATGCCCTGCTACCTACCCCTAGTCGACCTTGGGAATCCATCTCCATGGATTACATGTCAGGCCTTCCTTCCACTAAGCATGGAAATGAATGTGTTTTTGTGGTCATCGACAGGTTCTCAAAGATAGCCATTATGGCAGCCTGCAAGAAGAATATCACAGCAGAAGCCACTGTTAAACTCTTCTTTGAATGAGTGTGGGTGCACTTTGGGATCCCATAGTCTATCATCTCATATCAGGACAGCTGGTTCCTTAGTACGTTTTGGTCCAGTCTCTGGTCAATGCTGGACACCAAACTCACTAATTCCATAGCCTTCCATCCTCAAATTGATGGCTAGACAGAGGTTGTCAATAGGATGATTATGCACATTCTGCGCATGTACAACTCAAAGAATCCACGCACAGGGGACAAGAGACTTCCCTATGTTCAGCACAACTACAACTGAGCTCTTCACAGTTCGACTGGCCACAACCCTTTTCAGGTGGGCTTGGGATTCTAGCCACTATGCCCCATTGATGTGGCCATGCCACTTGCAGCTACTCACATAGATTCGGCTCATGTCCAGTCCGAAACAAGCAAGGCAGCCAACTTCATTGAGCACATCCAACATATTCGCCAGTAGGTCCATGACATTCTAGAGAAATCAAATGCCAAGTACCAGCAGCGACATGATCAACATTGGGTGCCACACAAGTTTCAGGTGGGCGACAAAGTCTGGTTGCATTTGCAAAAGGAACACCTTACGGGAGCCTATCGAAAACAGAGACCACTCTGATATGGTTCTTACACCATTACTAAGGCTATGGGAGATAATGCATTTGAGCTCAGCATTTCCCCCCTTCCTTGGCCTACACCCATTGTTCAATGTGGACAGCCTTCGGCCATACTTTCCACCACTTCTAGACACATTTGACATTGCAGGGACAACTCACACCCACATAATTAAATCCAAATTGCATGGAACAAGCTACAACTGATCAGATCATGGACACACAGATCAAGAACACTCACCAACAGAATATCAAACTATATCAAGTTGTCAAAGTAGGCCAACTCCTTCACTAGGGCAAGTGGCTCACCAGGGACCAAGTTCAGCAAAAGTTTCCTCATCTCATGGAGGAACTCAATGCAATGTGGACCATTTCTTCCTAAGTGGGGAGGAATGATCCAGGTGGATCTTGGTGGCCACCTACCAAGTCCACCTGGACCCCCACCATTGTTTCTCTCAACATTTTCAGTTTCCTTAACTGTAGCACAACTTACTATTTTTAGCAATTTTTCGGGTCCTGAACTTCCAGAGCCGTTTTGAGGCCCTAAACGACGTATTTTGGGAACTCTGGGGGCAACATGGGTACATGGACCGACGATTCCCTTCCCAAAGTGGTAGTTCTCGAATAGGTCTTTCGAACGAGCTATTGTACGCATCAAACGGAGATCGTATGCCAAAGTTATGACCCCGGGAAGTTCATGTACCAATTTACCCAAACAGGGCCCACAATTTGGCATTTCATCTTCTAGGGTTAGGTTTTGGAATGTTAAGGGTTTTCTATTGTTTCTTAACAATAAATAGACCTTCGAGCCTCATTATAACACAGTTCAGAGGCATGTAGCCACCACATCTCTTCTCAGAGATAAGCTACCATCGCCCTAGCTGGTTTATTTCCATTACTGTTTGTAAGCATATTTCAGTATTTTACATTAATGAAATGAAGTATTATTTCGGTTGCATATCTGTGTTTATGGTTATCTCTGTAATTTGTTGCATTCCTGTTTAAGTCCGGATCACCTGCGGAGTGTGGGATCTTCTTGAAGGACAATGAGCATATCAATTGACTGAGTTAGCAACTCAGTACATTCTTCGAGTGACTGGGCAAGCATCACACGCCCCATATCAATAATGTTCTAGCATTGTACTACTACCTTTGGAGGCGTTGGTGGTGGGACCTGCAATTTCAATTTTTGTGATCTTCGCACTGAATTCGAGTTGCAGCCATGTGGCCTCTTCCTTGGTCCTTTGAAAGTCAGTAGCCAATGTACGAATCTGTGCTTCAACGACCAAGTCCCCTGTAATATTTATCACTTGAGCACTCAAATAGGCATCCGCTACTACCTTTTCGATCTACTATTTTTGGGTGACTGGTTCATCGCATTGGAGCCGTATCTATTCAATACTACTTCTCTACTCTTGGAGTATCTGGTCGGCACGGCTAGCCCTTGCATTAAGTTCATCTGTGGTGCTGCCGTGAAGTTGTTGCAAACTGTCGCGTGGGAGTGCAGCCACGTGCAGTCCCAATCCGGTAAGTCATTCTATTATTACTCGATCTTCTGGTTGGTTGGTGATCAATGCGCCTGCCAGAATCGGAGTAGACTAAGAAACCTGGGCTCTGAGCAATGGTTTTGTAGCTATCATATTGGAGGCTTCTGTAGAAACTCTAGGGCCTACCTACGCAATTCTTGATCCCAATTCACGTAACTGTGTCCAAAGCTCCCCCGACACAATGCGTTGTTATGACATAGCCCCATCGACTACCTCTTGAGTAGCTTCTCGAATGATGTTTTCGATGTCATTTAGATTTCCCTCCATTGGGGTGGTAACTTCACTGTCAGGCTTAGATGCTTTTGCTTTCTTTCATGCCTTTGATCACTCTAGTGTGGCTGAGTGCTTTAGTGGGGTACTCGTTGCGGCCGGCTAAGCGGTTTCCTTCTGAGTGCCTTTGTCCTTTACTGGTGTCTGCATGCCTGGTACTGTTTTGTCCACTGCTACAAGTTTTGCCTCTCGCACTGCCTTAACCTCTGCAACATACTATTCATTCTTCTTTTGTTGTGTGGCGCACTTGGCTACCTCTTTTTGTTTATGAATTGCAGCCTCGTTTCGTTCCACTGTTGTGGGTCCTCGCCAAGCCGTGGGCCAAGCCTCAACAATCTTGTGAACAATGTCATTAGTGACAATGAATCGGAGAGGGGTCCATGCCTGGGTTGGGTCCTTCTGCTCCCGGATGTAGACGTGATGCATATTTGCTTTGAATTCCACAATGTGCTTCATACTCTCATAAACTTCATTTGTTAACCTTGGTAACGTATTGATCCACTGACGCACAGTTGTGTCCATCAATACCCAAAACATATTAATTCCCTAAATTCTGCTTGCATCCTTGGTCACCCAGAGGAACGCATACTGCGTAGCTTCTGGCCATTTTGGGGGTAAAACAGAAAACTAGCTGTCGTCAGGAAACTCAGTAGCAACTAGCATGAGGGACAGTAGCAGCCACGCATAATGGAATGGTTTGCCTTCTTCCTGGACTTCGTGACAATTGGCTAGAAATTCTTCACAAAGAAACTATGACCAATTGAATCGTACACCAGCGGCACATTCCTCAGCTAATGTGATAACTGCGGTGGAGACCTCAGAGCTCCGACATTTCCTCATTACTTTTCCTACCAGCAACTGAGTGGCCAACCGGATTGCGTTGTCAGAGATACTATCAATGACGTACCCTCACATTCCCTTGGCGAGCTTATACATCTTCTTTAGTCGTTCTATCATTCCCACATCGTTACTTTTGGTCGTAATTTCCTGAGGGTTCCATCTGGCATAGGGTAGATGTGAGACTTGGTGAACAAGTTTTGTTGTGATATAGATGGGTTTATTGACCCATAGTGTATCTTCGCGTACTAGACAGAGCAACTACTTGATGACTATCATGGTAATAAGGGGTTGGAGAAAGTGCGGAATTGCCAGGAGACAAAGTAATCCAGCTTCATCCACCTTTCACAGCCACTCCTTTGGTTGTAGAGTGGTCACCATGCCTTCTATCGTATGGTCCATTAAGACATCCATCACTAGATGGGGAAATTTTGTTCAATCTACAAGGTCGCAATCATCGAATTTCATCGTGGTGACATGGCCAACCACTGAATTTTCTACTGGGACATCTTTCGGGAGAGAGGGGGTAGTGATTATACTGTTGAATTCGTCCAGGTTTGTGGGTACCTTGTTCTTCCCCTTACTTGGAGGCACATACTTGGGTCGTCTTACTGGCTGTACAGGGTCTTCCTCAGAGATGTCCTCTTCGATCCTCATGGGAGACTCGTCTGTTTCTTCCTCGCTATCGATGATAACTGTTTTACCTTTTTCCTTCATTGTGGACTTGCCAACCTGCAGGTGTCATGGCGACCGCCGAACTGATTCTGGGAGTGCAAGTTTCTTCTCGATCTTTGGCATCTATGGGGATTTAGAGTGTTTTGCTTCCTACGGTGACTCTAGCTGTGGATTATCGGTGGTAGGCCTTTGAGCTTTCAAGATGACATCTTTGTATTGTTGTGGCAATGCCAGAAACCACGAACTATTTTCAACTTCCTCGTTGCTCATGGCGTAGGTAATACGGGTCGATTTTCTTGCCAGATAGTACACCGTGGTGGTGTGACCCTTGCGCTGTTCATATATTGATTGAACCCGAAAACTGGCAGCTTGTTCTTGTGATAGCTCATAAATGCGATTTGGATGGTTATGCTTTTTCCTTAATAGCCTGCCATTCGCTTCAAGGTGCTTTAAATGCATCATCATACCATGAGAAGTATCGTTAATGGTCACTTTCCATCTTTCCTTTGCAACAACAAATCCCTTAGGTCGCAGATGCGGTTTCTGTAGGGGGTCAGTGGTCATATCACACCATTGTACAACAACTTGTTTTATAGTCGCGCACCCTCTTCGAACTGCGTGGGGTGTTGGGACTGAACCCTTTACGGATAGTCAGAAGGGCGAACCCTCCCCGTGGGTCCCCCAATTCCTCATTGACCCAGGTCACGAGCATCCTAGATGTCCTCCTGCTTCTATCACGAAATTATGGTGTGGGCACCCCTATGGCTTCTGGTGCAATTGTATCAGGGTAGGAAAGCCAACCATGTTGGTTTCCTTGGGTCATTCCTTTTCATCATATAGAGTGGCTACTTCTAATTGAAGTTTCTCGATGGCTTTGTCCAACTTCATACTGTGGTCACAAATTCGGGCCTCAGTTTGTTCCAACTCATCAACTCATCGTTTTGCATGCCAAACGGCATCCCACAATGTTGAGCCGTGTCATGGACATCGTCTCTGGTGGAAGAAGTTATGCATATCGTGGTTGTTTGGGCCATATGGGGGAGGTTCCCTCTATCCTGATGATCCTATGGTCCACTTTGGTCTATTTGAGGTGTCGTTCGTCTGCCATACACCCATATTCTTTGTGCTACCGTTTTGTGCCAATTTAACCATTGTGCATATCTTCCAATTTGGAGTCGAAACTTTCTTGTGGATCTGAGCTTCCCCGATCCTTCTATTGGTGCACACGCCTTGTCTGCTGACGCACTGGGTGGTTCCTGTACTACACAGTGAGCTGGTCTTCAGTGGTCGTGTCCTGCTCTTTTGGGTGGTGTTTTTCTTCACATTGTGCTGATTGAGTCACCCTATTATAGTTGAGTGTTGTAACTCCCTGCAATTGATTTTGTTAGCGCTCCATCTCTTCCTCAGAATCGATAGTGCAGATACTGTCACGTTCCCATGAGGTTCTCCTTTTGTCATTGTAATGCATTTGACCAGGGTTCTGTGCCATTATCTGATAAATGCAATCCAGTTCATCATTACTTTCCTCGTCGCGAACGGGTTCTATGTAGCGCTCCCCTTCTGCTAGGTCCAACAGAACTACTATGCGAAGTGACTTCGTTTCGAAGGTCATCGTGTGCCTTTTCAAGTTGATGATGCCTTTCATGTCAATGGCCCAATCAATCACGAGAAAAACAAGGTAAGGATTGCTATCATCGATAAGCTCTATGACTTTGAATTCAGTCTGGGTCATTACACCATCGATATCCACCATCACCCCTTGCAATTGGCCCATTGGTAAGATTTTTTGTTGGTTAGCCATTCGTAGTTGAATCGGGGACCATTGCAGTATGGGCTTGCCTATATGCTCCCAAATTTGCTTAGGTAGTATATTTGCATCCGAGCCTAAATCCAGGATGACTTGATCCATCTCTATTAGAAAATTATATATTACAGAGCAATGGAACACATAAAATATTGCAGAAATATAAACACAGAAAAAGCATAAAATAAGAGACACACAGATATACGTGGTTCGCCCAGTTTGGGCTACATCCACAAAGAAATAGCTAGTCCTTTTATTATATTATCCAGCAAATTGAATAAATACAACCTACAACAGATCCGGTGTAACACCCTCTTCAGTCTCAATCTCCTCTCTCTTCCTCACTCAGAATATAGATATACATAGACGCAATACAATTCCCTCATATAGAGTGAGGGGTTGCCTTCTAGGGAAAAAAACCCTAAACTAAATATAAATTCTACTGTTTGATCATCCGCCTAATGAACGGCCCAAATTGACTAGAAATTACTAAACTTTTACAAGGCAATTTTACATCTATTTTTAGCTTCGGGGGCACTGCCCCGGAACCCCCACAGAGGGACCGCTGGCCCCTGGACCCCCCAGCTGTGGGGGATTAGCCCCTCTAGATCCCCGTGGGGGGCACAAGTCCCCCTCATGTGGAGGGGTGTACAATCCTCCTAGGGTATACATCCGACTAAAACCTTTGAATACAGAAGATAATTAGGCCCAGACCCAACAATATCCCACTTGGAGACTAATTATAACAACTCCACCACTACTTCATTTGCTAGACAATGACTCCACTTTGAACCTCGTTGTTTCTCATCTTTTTCATCATACTTGAAGACCAATTGAAACTAAGCAGATTCTCAGTTTCTCCCAGGTTACAACTTTTGTTAACATTTCTTTGCAAGATGTATGGCACTCTTGCTGTCACTGTATAACCTGCCCAACTCCTACTTCTTACCCAATTCATCCAAAAACCTTTGTAACCAAATCATTTCTTTACTAGCCTCTGTAGCAGCAAAATACTTTGCTTTTGTTGTTGAAAGTGCAACAACACTTTGGATTTTTAAACCCAACTGACAGTTGTTCCACCTACAGTAAATACATATCCTATAGTGCTCATCCTATTATCTCTGTCACCTACCATGTCTACATCAACATATCCCTGTAGAGCAATGTTTGAACCACCAAAGAATAATGCTTGATTTGTGGTACCTCTCAAATACCTGAGAATCCACTTCACCACCATCCAATGTTCTTTTCCTGGATTATTCATGTACCTGCTTACAACTCCCACTGCATGTCCAATATCAGGCCTTGTGCAAACCATTGCATACATTAAGATTCCAACTGCAATGCATATGAAACTTTAGACATATGAACCATTTCTACCTGAGCCTTGAGACACGCCTCCTTACTTAATTTGAAATGGCTGGACAAAGCTATATTAACTGGTTTTGCATTCTACATATTAAAACTTTTCAACACCTTTTCAATGCACTCACTTTGAGACAATGTTAATTTGTGATTCTTCCTGTCTCTAGTTATTCTCATACCAAAGATTTGTTTTGCAGCACCCAAATCCTTCATTGCAAGTGAGTTTGCCAATTTCCTTTTGAGCACATTTATTTCCTGCATGTTAGAACCTACAACAAGCATGTCATCTACATAAAATAACAATATAATATAGTTGCCATCATTTTGTCTTTTGAGATAAACATAATGATCAGAGTGACACCTAGTATAACCTTGTTCAGACATAAACCTGTCAAATTTTAGATACCACTACCTTGGAGCCTATTTTAAGCCATACAAGCTCTTCTTCAACCTGCACACTAGTTTCTCCTTTTACCTCATATCCTTGTGGCTACTGCATATATATCTCTTCCTCCAAATCCCCATGGAGAAAGGTTGTCTTTGCATCTAACTGCTCAAGATGAAAATCTTCAACTGCTACTAGACTTAGAATAGTTCTGATTGAAGTCATTTTCACAACAGGAGAAAACATATCATCAAATTCTATACCCTTTTTCTGTGCAAACGCTTTCACCACAAGTCTAGCTTTATACCTTTTTCTACTTCCATCTTCTTCATTCAACGTGTAAACCCATTTATTCTGCAATGTTGTTTTATCTACAGGCAACCTGACTAAGTCCCAAGTCTGGTTATGTGCTAAGGAGTCCATCTCTTCTTTCATGGCTTGTTCCCACTTCTTCCTGGTTTCTACCTGCACTGTTTCTTCATAACATTCTGGTTCACCAGAATCAGTCAACAATACATAATATAATGAAGGAGAGTATTGTTCAGGGGGTCTACTTATCCTAGTAGATCTTCTAACACCACTTTCAAGTGTTTGAAGTGCTTGTTGTTGTTGTTGTTGTGGTTATTGTTCTGGCTATTGATCATTATGATTTTCAGGCACCATCACTTTTCTTGTGATATCCTCAAGCACTGTGTATTCTCTTTTTTTTTCCTATTTCTTTTCCTGCAGCTGATCCTTATACAAAACCTTTTCATTGGATATGACATCTCTGCTCCTAATGATTTTGTGTTTTTCATAATCATAAAAGCAATAACCAAAATCATTAACACCATATCCAATAAAGGTACATTTCTTTGATTTTGCCTCAAGCTTTGTCCTATTTTCATTGTTAATGTGGACAAAGGCTTCACAACCAAAAGTCTTTAAAAAAGAGTAGTTTACCTTTTTATCTATCCATGCCTCTTCTCGAATACCACCATCCAACAAACTTGAAGGCCCTCTATTTATTAGATAAATAGTAGTATTTACAGCATCTACCCGAAATTGTAAAGGCAATCCTGCATGCAATCTCATGCACCTTGCACGCTCCATGATTGTCTTGTTCATCCTTTTTGATGCGCCATTTTCTTGTGGTGTTCGTGGAACTGTCTTCTCTCTATGAATTCCATTTTCTAAACAATATCTGTCAAACTCTTTGCTGTAATATTCACATCCATTATCTGATCTGAGACACTTCAACCTTTTTCCTGTCTCATTTTCAACCAAAGCTTTCCATTTCTTGAAAGTATCAAATACATCAAATTTATTTCAAATACAATAAATCTAGGTTTTCTGGTTGCATCATCAATAAAAGTAACATAATAACGAGAGCCACCAAGAGATGATACCTGAGCAGATTCCCATACATCTGTATGCACAAGCTCTAATTTTTCGCTCTTGTTTTCTTTCCCAACTCTAAGGAATCTGACTCTCTTCTGTTTTCCATAAACACAATTCTCTCAGAATTTTAAATCAACATGCTTCAAACCTGGCAACAAATTTCTTGAGTGAAGAATCTACATCCCCTTCTCACTCATGTGCCCGAGCCTATGATGCCA
>APFE030650957.1:0-20929 GCA_000404065.3 Pinus taeda
GGAAAGTGTTTCAAGGTTCTTTGACGAATGGGAAGAGAAAGTGAGTCTTTAAGAGAACAATTATAGTGTTATCCTAATAAAGAGACACACATATATTTCAAAGAATTGTTAGTTATATTACAAAATAATTCACAAAGAAACGAAAACTATGAAAAAAGAGACGCATAATTCAAAGATGCATACCAAAGCCAACGAAATAGTTCATTTTCATTAATATGTAGAAACATACTCATACACCACAAACAATGAAAAAATAGTCTTACAATCATTCATGACATATGCATGAAAGTGCACCAACTCTAAGAGAGCATCAAATTATAAAGTGAAAGTCCCAAGATACACCATTATAATAATACAACACTAGTTTCATTAGTGGAACATTAAGCCACTACTTGCTTCTCAAAAGACTAATCTTCTCTCCTATGCCTAGCTTGAGAAGCCAAGGTGAAAAAGCCTTTCCTTAAGCTATGAGGGTGTATATATAACACATGAGGTGACTCTTGAGCTTCCCTCATGACTCTTGAGTTCACATGTGACTTTTCAAATTCCTATGAGACCTTTGAGCTCCTACATGACTTTCCACATTCTATTTATGACCTTTGGGATTCCACGCATTTTACATTTTCTCATTTTTTAAAAATATAATACAACAATTCCACAAATATGTGGCAATGACAACATACGACTTTATGGTGACACTTTGAGAATCCATGACTTGGTGATGGTGACAGGGAACATCATTATAGAGTATCAATGTCAAGTTTTTCTTCTTGTTACTATCTTCACATCTTCATGATAGGTATTGCATGTTCTTCATCTTCATCATCCAAGGTGTCGGTTATGATATGGAGTCCTCTTGTGATATTGACTTTCATTCTTCTATCACGATCTAGTGTACCTTTATCTCTTTTCTTGACGATAATTTACGTCTTCATCTACAGAAGTGTCATGTTGCATCATCTCCTTGAACCAAACATCATTCCTAATTATAATGAGCCTTCTGAATCCATTGCAAGGGTTTATAGAAGCATGTGAAGGCTTCTAAAGGTCAAGATGTGACATGGAAGTTTGAGGCAACCTAGTGTCATCTGTGGAGGAAGGCTTATATCGGGGATGCAGTGTTCATTTTGAGAAAATGAACAGTCTATTTTTGATGTCTCATATGTACTGGACACAACAGAATAGGTTTTAGAGATGGTTGAATAATTTTGAAGAAGTTTGTGCCATCAAGAAGCTCATGGAATCTTAGTGCACCAAGTGAAGGAATCAAGTGAAGGAATCAAGTCTTTGCATAATAATGACAGCCATGAGAGGGATATAGATGGTTTTCTAATCCCATTGGTTCAGTCAATAACCATTGGAGTCAAGTGTGGAATTTGTAAAAGAATTGAAGCCATAATCCCAAAGAGCCAAGTCAAATTGACAGAAGCTCAAGGAGACGTAGCCCATGAGATTCGAGTCAACTCCTAGATTAAATTGGTTGTTATGTGTTTATGCTTATTTGCTTAATTATATGGCTATTATGTGTGCCTAATATCAATAAAAACAAATCAACTTAAATCACTTAAACAATTAAAAACAAACGAAGACATACACATGTTTCAAGTACTTAATTCTGTAATTGTCAACATAAGCTAGATCATATATTTATAAGATTTGGAGTGAGAGGTTTTTGTAAGAATAACAAGTTGTTAAACCCTCATTTTAGATAAGGTGGTATCAGAGCAGGATGTTTGATTGACAGAGAAATCTCTCTTCTTGTTTGACTTGATAGGTGTTCAAATAGTAAATTTCTACTGTTTGATTGTTTGTAAACTGACTATTGTTTGAGTTTTCAAAGGTTAAGGGAAAGCTATTGATAAGATAAGTATAGGAGAGGACAAGAAGGAAGAAGGGCTGAAGGAATTCTCCTTACCCCAAGGACCTCAAGACAATCCTTAAAGCTTAAGAGGGTTTGTTTGCAAAATGCTACTTGAATAAGAATTTGATTCTAGTGCCATTTAGTTCAGAAATTTGTCAGAAGTTCTTTGAAAGCTTTGTGAATTTTGTTGAAGTGCTTTTGTTCATTTTGATAATGACAACTTCTACAAGTGAGTTTTCCAAATCCTCCTCTTTCACAAGATTCTTTAATGAAGACTTAAAGCGAGATGTGTTCATCATGATGGATATGGGGAGAGAAATGAGTACCGGACTTCGAGAGAAGTTGAATTCCGTGGAGGAAGAGAAGGAGTTGATTTATGACAAATTCCAGGAAATGGAGACAAATTCATATTGTGAATATGGATCTAGAAAAGATGCATGAGTTGGAGACACAACTCCTTGCCACCAAAGAAGCCTTAGTCAAGTATCAGCTTGAAGAGGAGGTAAACAATTCATGTTTGTCTTCAATTTCCTCTAAGAATGTTTATGTTGGTGGTTTTGAAAAACATACAATAGGCAAAGTGTCCAAGTTAATGTCCAAAATAGGCTATGAAGGAAAAGGATTGGGAAAACATGCACATGGTATTGTTGAGCCAATAATGGTTGAGGAAAGACCTAAGTATTTGGGTCTTGGCTATGGACAATCTTATGGAAAATGTTTCAAAGCATTCATGAAGGCAATTGAAACAGTTCCTAGAAGGAGTTTCATTTCACGTTCTCTACGTCAAGTTTGTAAAGATTGTATTCTTGGGTAATGCAATTGTTTGAAACATCATTTGCAAGAAGAAGATGTACATAAACATACACTTGAACCAAATTTTTTTGAAATCTCTAAAAGCATTGAAGGGATTGATGGTTTTCCAAAGGGAGCTACTAATTCATTTGATTCACCTCCTCATGAAGGTAATGAAGGTGAGAGAGAAAGGTATAAATCTGATTTCAATCACACTTCTTTAGATTATGTTAAGCATGATAAATTTACACATAAACATTGGAAAAGAATTGCATGTTCCTTTTGTGGTTTGGTTAACCATAGTGTTTCTAGATGTTGGAAGAAAATGGCCACATACAGGAAACTTTTTGAAGGAAAGAAGGCAAGAAGATAAAGGTCTATTGGACAAGGAAAATTATGATGTCAAGAAGATGAACATGTGTTGTACTTATTGCCATAAGCAAGGACATATTGCTGAAAGGTGTTGGACTTTGAATCCAACAATGCCTCCATGAAATTTGAAGAAAGTGGAGAAAGAGTATGATAAGAATGGAAAGGAAGTTTCCATAATCGATGTGATTAAGGATGATCCACTTGTTGATGTCGATGTGCACTTAAAGGAAGCACCTTTGGTGTGGATTGGCAAGAAATGGTTAGAGTTCTTATCCAATTAAAGTTACATGTTTTGTTTTGATGTGAAAAGAAATGTGTCACATCTATTTGCATTTCTTTGATAATGGAATGCAAGTTGCAAGATGGAAAAGTTGAGTATGTAGACTTACTTTATTGCAGAAAATTATAGTCATTTCAGCTTTGAAAGTACATATACATGTGATCGATTATCTTGTACTTATGATTGTGCTTAAGAGAAAGTTGAATAATCAAATACATGCATAAGGACAAAATGTATGAACACATGGATGTTAATGATTTCCTTGTATTTGAATATGTATCTAATTGACTTGATGGAAAGCTATCGACCATCATATTGTTTTGTTTAAACATGCATGTAATGTCAAGTCGACGTGGAAGAGTTGATTTGGTCTCCAAGATTGTAAAAGGGAGATAATGATGAAGTTTTTTATCTTTGTAAAAGAATCATTATAATTGTTTTTGTACATGCTTGACTTGAAGGGTCAAATGTTCGAAAATGCATTGTTTTTGTCAGCTTGGGATTTAGTTGATAATTTGTATACAAGATGTAAAGACATGATGATGATTCACATGATGTGAAATTTTTTTCTTTTGATGGAGCAAAAATTTATGTCATCAAGTTTTTTTCTTGTATTTTGACATCGTCTCATGAAGAATATTTGCAGCAGCAAAGGTCACCATGGAAGTGGTTTGGAAGCGATGTTCAACTACCTTCTGTAAATTCTGAATGAGTTCAAGGAAGACAATTCTTAACACGAGGACTAGCGTGTCCATGAAGGGAAGTGTCAACTACCTTCTAGATTTGATTCAAAGGCACCCGCCATGTAGGAAAGTGTATGAAGGCTCAAAGAAGAGGGTATTGTGCTCTCATCTACTGTTCAGAACAGTGTATCAGTGTTTTGAGGTCCAAAAGATTCCCAATGGGGAGGAGTGATCAGATATTGATCCATCACTTTAATGATAGCTCACAATTCAAAGTGTTCGAAAGAGTGTCGAACCTCAATGACTGGATAGATCTCATATTCCTCATTCAGACGCCATGAATAGCTCGAAAAATTGACATCGTCTGAAGAAGTTATTTCCATTTGAAAAGTTCAATAAACTACAATTTCCAAGAATAATTGATTTTTGGGAAATAATAAAAAAAAAAATATTCGAAGGAGTATACTCCTTGGATATTCCACAAAAAATTCATTTTGGGTGACCAATGAGGAGCTGACACATGGCAAGCCCAGAGGCTGCCACGTGGCCCTAGAATGGTCATGTAAAATTATGTTTGGGGTCCAAGGGGGGGGGAGGGGGTTCGAATCCGCGACCACAGACAAGACCTCAACACGCGCTACCAAATCCGCTACAATGGATTTTAACAAACTACATTCAAATGTTCTATTTAAGGTTTAATGGATTGCAGTTTGGGGGTGAGGACCACTAGCAGTCGCCAAAAACAGTAAGCAGTCACATGTCCACGGATTGAAATTAACCACACACAGTTTGCATGTTGACTACCAACAAATCGCCAACCCAACATTATCCCTAACTAGCAGGTGTAGTACCGATCACATGTGTGCCAAATAGATGGCCAGACAGAAGTAGTTAACAGTATAGTGATCCAGTTATTGAGAGGATATTGCAGCAAACACCCTAAGCTTTGGGATGAGCACTTGTGCTATGTGCAGCATGCTTACAACAGAGCCAAACACTCTTCTACACAAAAATCTCCTTTTCAGACCTGTTTTGGTTTCATACTAATGTATCCTTTGGATTTTGTCTTTCGTAAAGATACCATGGTTGATAGAAACAGTGATGTGGACAAGACAACTAGGTTCACTGAACAGATCCAGGAGATCCACCACGCAGTATAGGAATAGCTGGAAAAGAGCCAGACCAAGTACAAGGCTAGGCATGATAAGCATTGGATGGAGCATAGTTTTCAAGTTGGAGACCAAGTCTAGCTATATATCAGTAAGGACAGAATGCAAGGTGAAGGTTAAAAGCTAAAACCTATCAGGTATGGACCCTTCAGGATACTTGAGAAGGTTGGTGAGAATGCTTTTCGCCTTGATCTACCAGCTTACATGCACATCTACTCAGTCGTGAACACAGATTGTTTGTGGTTGTTTGAACCTTCAGTGTTTGAGGACCCTGAAGAGCAGAGTCAATTACCTTCTGTTGACGACCTGCTACCTGAATATCTTAATGAGTTGCAGTCAGATACAGTGATGGACAGGAAGGTGAGGACGACATGCATTGGACAAGTGGAATACCTCAGAATTGGTTTTAAAGGTTCAAAGCTGAGCAATGCGAAGTGGATTGAGATTGGACAAGTGAGACAATAGTTTCCTCACTTAGTCGATGCTTGAAGAAAACCAACTTTTGGTGGTCCAAAAGCTTTTTCAGTAGGGAGGTCGTGATCCGAATCAGATCCATAAAAGACTATCAAGAACTTTGACTATATCGAGTTGAACAAATCCTTGAAAAAATCCAAAACAACATCAAAAAAACGCCTTCAACCACTGGCAATGGCTACCGATGTGGAACGACGAAGACCTCAGTCAAAGCGTGCTGACCGAGGCCCATGGAAACCGCACAGGAGGACAAAATAGCCCCTGGTAGCCTCGGATCGCGAAAAGGAGGTGATTTTGAGCTAATTGTGCATCGCTAGGCAAACAGGGCCGAAATGGGGAAGCCTTAAGCCCTTGGTCACGTTGGGAGACGGAGAACCACGAGAAAAAAAACGAAAAGCGCTAAAGGACAAAGGCGGGACCCACGCTTTAGAAAACTAGCGGTATTGATCAGGGTGCCCTTGAACAGTAAGAGGTTTTGGAGGAGAGCAGAACGATCCCACTCAGCGATCGACGTGTGGCAATGGAGGTGAGAGAAAAACCACCATGATCACGTGCTAACGGTCGAGAAAGTCAACCACGCCCGATGTGCATATGACGCTAGATCTAGAGGAGCCCAGATTGGATGGCTGAGATTACGCCCGATAGAAAGAAGCGGAATCGACAGGGAATCAAGCGGCGATTTAAAGGGATTTGGAATTCGTTGACCGCCATGGTGGAGAAAGAGAGTATCCATGACTTAACTAAAGAAACAAGCCGACGAAGCATGCTAGCACTAGTTAGATGGGGACACGTGGCACTCCATGAACGTTCATACTGACGTCTAACATGGAACTCCAATCACATCTGCAAAAGAAGAATCGACGTAGGTGGGAGAGGAATAGAATAGGCATAGGGATCGAATGGTTAAAGCCATGAACAGAGACAATCAAAAGGGAGGAGGATTTTGAAAGGAGTTTGAGTGTCCAAGGAAGACAGTGAATAGTGAACCCTGAGAGGAGGACTAAACATAGAAAACAGTAAAGCCAAGTAGAGGAGACAGAGGGTCGAGCTGACCATAGGCAACATCGAGCACCAGAGAGCTTGAAGATTCAAGCCTTCCCATAGAGGAATCTGTCTGGATTGAGCATCACAGTTAGCTCTTTCCACTATAGACCAAAGGTCACAGAGCTAATAGGAAGAACAAGAGTCTGTGTACTCCGAGTGTCTTGGGGAATCCAAGAACCACCCTGCCAAGCAAAATCTGCTGTTAGGAGAACTCATATTGAGTCCCTGTATTGTAATTTCTCTGCTGTAAGACACAATAAAAAAAGTCCACCACTGAAGCTGGACTGGAGACGTAGCCCTGGAGAATAGGGTGAACTCCTTATTAAAAATTGTTTGTGTCTTAGTGTTGCTTATTGTATTTCTCTGTTGTCTTTCCATTTAAAATGTCTGTGTATGGGCAATTTGATCGATTCGTTGTTTCAATAACACAGAACACACACTAGCACATGAGTCTGTAATACCTTTTGTTTAATAAATCTTCAACTGAGGTCACTCATAGGGTGCTTATTAGATCATTGATTCTTTCTTCCAACTGTCTGTTTGTCAAGATCTCCTTAGCTGTTTTTGTAGGGAATTCTCTGAAACAGGTTTTCATGGCATAAACATCGAAACTATAATTTCCAAGGATAGATCTAGAGAACATTACAGGTTCATTGGGGCTGTTCAGTTCCATTACCACATATTTCATATATCTTTCCCAATCCACTCTTAGCATATCACCTTTGCCCCTTTGAGGCAACAAAATATGGGACCAATCAATTGAGAAATATCCATTTAGATTTGATGACCAGTCCCTACTAAGCAGCATTCCATAAGCCTTAGGTATATCCACTACCACTACATCAATGACTTGAGTGTATTGAGTTTTGGTAGCCATCCGAATCAACACATCTTTCAGCTCCCCAATAAATCTCACATTCATTCTGTCCAACTGCACAATTTGAGTTTCAGTTTTATCAGGTATTACCTGAAGTCTCTTGGCAACAACGTAAGACATAACAGTAGATGAGGCGCCAGAGTCTACCAAGAAATTGTGTACATTCATGTTGAAGATTTCAAAAGTGATAAGGAAGGGTGGAGTCATAGATTTTGATTTCCTCCCTATCATGGCTGCACTGACATATTGGGGCTTTCGAGTCATTTTAGACATAGTAGCTTCCATGGCTGATGATATTTGGGTTGTGCTGGAGGTACTGACAGGTCTGGCCATTGGCTTCTTG
This sequence comes from Pinus taeda, assembly GCA_000404065.3. Lineage (NCBI taxonomy): Eukaryota > Viridiplantae > Streptophyta > Pinopsida > Pinales > Pinaceae > Pinus > Pinus taeda. The sequence goes on from APFE030650957.1 coordinate 7,896, forward strand.
GTTTGGCTGCTTGGGGTAGTGGGGGTTTTTTAACTCCGCTCGTTCATGGCATTCAACAAAAAATCTCTTTGTTGCGTTAATTTTAACAAGTCAAAATATGTGATATTAGCCCTAGACTTCTTGAGATCATCCTACAATATTGTAGTCAATGTTATAAATAGGATAGGGCAGGGTACACATACTCGTTTTTCTAATCTTAAATGGGAGTTTTCCATATTGAGTCGCCTTAGTTGTAGTGGGAGATGTCTTATCATTTTCTGGATGGTTTGCAATTGGGGTATTCCTGGAATCACCACTAGATCTATCTTTTCCATCAGAAACTTTAGGAGAAGATGTTTTCAAAGGGTGAGCATCTTGCTTGGTCTGGTCTATGGATTTTATCGCACCTGGGAGCGTCCCTTTACTTCGCATGTTGATTTCATTAGCGTTGATTTCTGCAGTGATATCTTCCTTGTCATAGTTCTCATTACTATGGAAATCCCACAACACATTAATCTCGGTTTCCTCTTCCGAGGGTTCTTTTACTTGGTATTCCTCCTCGTCTCCTTATTCTGGTTCGAGTTTCAGTATAGGTTCTTCTTTGTTAAAGAGTGATCCAAAAAGAGCCAACTCTTCTGTGTTTAAATCCCCTTCATTAGGTGGAGCAGGCAATGCAAGTTGACCATGACCACCTTCTATTTTATTATGATAGAAAGGCTTGAAGGGCTTTTTGTTGTTATAGTCTCCTCCATTACCACTTGTACTCTCTCCATGATTCCTTTTCATATCAATGAATGTGTTTGTTAGTTTCTTAATGATCCGATACAACCCTTCCACATCCATGGTGTCCTGTTCTTTAGTTTCAGCCCCTTTGTTATCAGTTCCATTATTCTTCTTGGATGTCTGAGAGGCTTTCTTTTCCCCAGTTGTAGGGTGGCATGCTATAAAACTGAGCATTTCATTCTCAACCTTTACTGCTTCATCGATAGCACCTTGTAAGGTTTGCACATTACTCCTTTTAACCCAAATTGTTGTAGGGATAGGGAGAGCAGAGGCATAGAATTCTATGAGCACTTCCTCAGTAGGTCTAGCGGTGGCTGGGATTCTATTGAATAAGGTTTTGAATTGGATATTAAAATCCTTAACCTTATCCTTGGTTTCCATTTTTAGTCAGGATAATTCCAAAACTAAGGCCGTAGGTGTTTTTTCATCACCAAACTTGTCTAAAAAGGCCTGCTAAAAAGCATCCGAAGAGGTGATTGACCCTATTCTCAAGTTGAAATACCATGTGGAGGCTACACCAGTCAAAGTAAGCAAGAACAGGTGACACACCACATCTTCATTGGCAACCCCCAACTTACGCAAGGCTAAGAAGAAAGAGAGAATATGGTTATCAGCGGTACCTCCCCGTTCAGGGTTGAAATTAGGTAACACTCTTTCTGCATTTTTGGGTAAGGGATGCTGCTACCTGGGTACCACTACAACATCCTGTATGAGCCCGGGAGGGAGTGCTATTGGAGGAGGTGGGGGTTGTTTCCCACCCGGAGGAGGAGGAGGAGGTGGAGGCTGATTCCCACCTAGAGGGGGAACGTTGGCCATATTATGGGTAGGGAAGTTTTGGTCGAAGGCTTCTTCGCTAGGAATCTCAAAATAAAGCAAGGAGTTACCTTTAGAAGGGGAATCATCAAGAATTTCTTCCCAAGGGGTTTCGATACTTTGCAAGGATTCTAGCACAATGTCTTCAAGAGAATTGGCTACTGATGTATCCTCACTCAGGGTAAAGATCCTTGGCATTATCTTAGTTGTCGGAGATAAAGAGTGAAAGATGGGAAGCTGAGGGAGGGAATGAGCAGAAGCCTGAGTAAGCACTCTGACAGGTTGTTCCTGAGTGATAGGATATTCCCACAGTCTCTCTTCCTTGGGTAACCTAGAAATAGGACTTAGAGGGGTCTCTGTTTCTTCAAGATGAGGCTCTTTCAAATGTGTTGCAGGATCTCTCTGACCTTTACGATCCATACATTAATCCTTTTGAATCCATGCGTGGCACTTATAGATGAAATTTTGAAAACCTGGAGAGGGTGGTTTAGGCCCTCCTTCTAGTGCCAATTTTTTGACATGGCTAATGTGCAAAATTCCAACGAGGGGAGCTGACCTGATCACAAGCCCCAATTAGACTTGCTTTCATTTGGAATGGCTAGCTCCGACGGGTTTTAAGGGACCCCATAAACTGTTTGAACATGTCGAAAGATTGCTTTTGGGAGGAAGACTTCAGTTAAATCAACAAAGATAAAACAAATAACCTTTATGTATTAAATCCTATCTATCCTACTTCTAACTACTCTAATCTATCTTGCAAGAGCATGATACAGAGGTTTAAACATCATATATATGTTCAGTAGGAGCGTGATAAAGAAGGTTAAACATCATGCATAGATTCAAGTCCAAATGAATCAATCACTGAATTCACAGCTAGACAAGATTTTATTAAAGCTAAATTGCAATCCAATCACTCATATAGGAATCCACATTCTTCTATGGAATTAAAATTCCAACTGATGTTTAATTTAGCTTCAAATCAGAGACCATTCACAAGTTAACCATGAAACTAAATCACATTCAATTTAACAAGACTAATAGTGAACTGTAAGTCATCAATATGAATAAATATAAATCACATTTACATTCATGCCAGCAACAACACTCTGATCCAAAACAATACAATGAGTCTGAAACTAATGGCTCCTTCTTCCCTAAAAAACAGTCCTCTTCATTCACAATAAATCAACATTTTTCTTCTCGAAAATAAAAAGCCATCTCCCCTCTTCGGAGGTAATGTTTATGCTAAAAGCCTCTCGCTCTCGATCTTCCCCACCTCTTCGTCTTCCCTCTCCTTCTTTCATTATTCCAGTCAGAAGGAACAGGTGAAAACAATCGGTGTCACTATTGACACTTAAAGGGCATTTCTTGTCATTAGGGCACTTCATTTCCTGGGCACTGAATGGTTATTGATTAAAGAGGATGACTGTGTGTCATGTTCGTGATGCGATCTAGAGTGGTTTAGTCTTCGGAACATGTAAGCTACACTTGGAAACCAACTGAAAATGTCAAAGGTTCGCTCTTTAGGCAGAACACCTCACATATAAGGGTTTTCAGGATCCACTCGTGCATTTCTTACTCCTGGCTTGCAAAAATAAGAGACACCAGTCACACTTATGAAAATACAACAAAAATGTTGTAAAACACAAGTATTGCCTCTATTGAACATTTATCACATTAAATGCAAAATATCAGCCCCTGATTTGTAGCTTTATGCATATATTAAGCCTAGCAAGCCGAACTTGGTTTATACTAAAAACTGCTGCAAAACACATAGCTGAATCCAAATTGAGGACCTGAAAATTTATGTGCTCAAATTTGTAATTATCAACAGGTTTGGGAGGTTGTGTTGCGCTATATGTGTATGTATCGAATCTTGCTGATAGCGATAAGCGATTGATCCTGGACCCGAAACATGTATATACCATGGCTAATAAACCATCGGGTCCGGAGTATAGGGGAGCGCCACATTTATAAAAGCCATGGGACCCCACCAATTGCGATATGCAATATGGGACGCAGACCCGAAAACACATATGCGTTAGGTTCATAAATCCCTTTGGGTCTGTAATGTCACCATTCCCTTTGGAAAACCCAGACTTTAATGTTTCATCGTAAAACACATGGATAAATGGGAAAACCCACGTATGGCCATTGGGGCGGATTTGAAAATTAATATGGCTGACTTTATAATCATCAATGGGTCCGCTTCTGCCTCTCCACTAACTGCATGACCCCGGTATCCACCGATATGCAATGAGCGATTGAGAACCGGACCTGATAATGTATATAGTGCAATTCATAGTGTTGTTGAGTATGGAGGCCAAGGGCACGCCATATATATGTATGGACCTTGGACTTAGGCTGATTGCGATATGCGAAGGGCGTTCGGACCCGATATATATATATATATATATATATATATATATATATATATATATATATATAGATAATGGCCTTCAAGTCTAGAACACCTCTGCGCCCCTTTTGTATAGCTTTAGGGCTTGGCCAATTAACAATGTGAGAAAGGGAGGATGATTTATGCATTTTGAGCATTTCCGCTATGAAAGGCCATGATGGAATAACGATGTGATGGGGGGTTTGTGAGTTTAAACAAGCAAATGATTATAATAAGGGTGTGGGTGATGGTTTGTGAGGGCACAAATGTGCCATGCATGTTTGTAAAGATTGAAAGGTCCCGATGAAGGGATTGAATAAAGGGCCAGGCTAAGTCATGAATGACCCATGTAGCAGGTGTTTATTCAATGGATTAGGCATTAGGCATTACCTAGCAAGGATTTAACATCAGTGTGGCAAAACAGATCATTCCGAAAAATGAAAGATCACATTTCTAGGGGACCCATTAAAAATTTTCTATCATAGCATGTTTTTATAGGGTGGTAGTTGTCGGCACAACAGGAAGAAAAAGTAGAGCAGGAAGAAGAAGTAAAAGGAGATGAATATGAGTTGGATGAAGAAGAAGATGAAACAAAAGAAAATGAGGAATATGAAGAAGAAGAGGAGAAAGAGAAGGAGGATGATGAAGAAACAAAGGAGGACATTAAGGAGGAAACTGATAAAGAATATGAGGATCTACAAGAGGAAGAAGAAAGGAAAGAAATAGGTGAATAAATCAATGGGAAAGAGGGGGTAAAAGACAAGGAGGAGTCACTTACGGTGTCTCCAGAACCCACTGAGAGAAAGGAAAAAACTACTCCCACTACTCTTAGCACCCCGATCAAGCAAAAAGGAAAAATACAGAGGCATATTCACTTATATTTCAGGACAAGAAAAAGCACAAGAATAGGCAGGAAAAACACGAAACACCAACCAAAATTCCCATTGTGATTGATGAATCACCTAAAAAACAGGAGAAAATTTCCTCTCCTAAGTCTCCTATCACTAATGTGAGAAGGCCTATGACTAGATCCACCTCCTCCAAGGGAAAAGAAATTGTGACCAAATACAAAAATCAAACCTCCAGATAACGCAATAAAAGCTCTCACTTAAATGTTAAGTATCCCTAAGATGTCATACCGGAGGGAAAAGTCACGAAGAAGAATGTAGAAATGTGTCAAACAAGCACTTAATGTCACACTTTAGGGAAAGGTCACGAAAGAAGAATGTAGAAATGTGTCGTACAAGCGCTTAGAGATCACATGATCACGAAGGAGAAGAAGTCAGAGTTTAAACGATTTTGTGACCATGACGGTCTAAGCTGTAAAATCTATCCACAATTGATAGACATGGGAGGTAAAACATCGTGAAGTACTTATTATTGTAAGGTCTTCACATAACTTGACCAATTATTTTTGCTGAGCATTCATAAGCCTAAGATGCGTAAACATCATAGACAATGGAGAAATTGAGAATGATTATGAAGATGTATAAATTAGCTGGGGTTTAGTGTTTATAATTAGCATTCAGCTAAAAGGGAGGAAAGTAAAAAGGATAAAATTGTTTGGCTATATATGAAGTTATATAGACTTTTACTTATAATTTTAATGACAACATTTCACAAATATAAAGATTGTTTTTTTAATCACTTAAAATATTTATAGATTGATATATAGTTTATAGTTATTAGTTTATCATCAACCATAGTTTGATATATAGTTTTTGTTGATAGTATAATTTATTACTAGTTTTACTAGCAATTTTAGTATTGTGCAAATATTTTTGTGTAATTTTCTTTTTTAAGCTTGGAAGGGCTACATCTTCATCATGTCCAATATATCACCAGGATCATGAATTGGTGACTTCACATCAAGGAGTGCCTTAACAAAGCACCCTATCACCATCTATCAAACCCTGGTGAGCAATATCTTACAATTTGAAAACCCTATTTAATTGAACTTGAAATCCTTAGTAATGTAAAATTTGATTGAATTAAATTGTATAGATGAAATTTTTGTTTATAGCATTTTAAATAACTTATATAACTTAAACATCATGTAGTAACACACATATAAATGCATAATTAAGCACTGCCCTATAAACAATAATACATAAACTGGAAGAAGAGAAGACTTTGAACCAACTAGTTTTCAATGAGATCCATTGTGCACTGTGATTAATGTTTGATAGTCTAATGTATCACTAATTTGCATACTATATTATTATTTGAGTGATTTTTTTAATTATTTGGAGTTTTAAAACTAGAATTTGGCTAAATTTGATTGTGGTTAAATAATGTTCTTATTACTTATTAAAAACATGTTTTTGAATGTATAAATGGGTTTAGCCTCTATCAAAATATACAATTCATAAATCAAACTTAGGATTCCAACAAATTCTTGTGAAATTTTAAGTAGATTTGAAAGAAATAAAATTCTTATAATATGGTTTGGAAACAAGTTTGTGCCCTATGTTAATTTTTTTGAAAATAAGTTAAAATCTTCAAAAAATTTTGTATGAAGCTGAATCCATATCCCAATTAAAAAAATAAAAAGATATAAACACTCTCACCATAAAATTTTCCTAGAGAATTTTTGACTAGATTCTAAAGAGAAATTGCCTCATTAGACAACGTCCTTTGCAAACTGGTAACGTCCTTTGCAAAGTGGTAAACTGGTGGAACAACATAGGAATTTCAAAAACTAGCCTCCCTCATGAGGTTGAGGAGACTCACTACGGATGTTCGAATTGCTTCATCAAAACTGTCCAACTTTGTCAGAAAATATCCGACATGAAATGAGATAACGTGAGAGAAAAGCGAGCGAGCTTTACTGTGGCGCTCAAATACTAAAGATGGCCACCTCGCTCATCAATATCCAAGCTGATTGCTTTCAAAAGGGGTGTGTCGCAATCTGATCACGTCAGATGGTTGTATTGTACGCTACTCCACTGCTTTACTTTTGCTTTTCTGGTTATTGAAAACTACTCATCCCTTCCTGCCCATCCACGCTTATTTGATTAATTGGGGCATGGAAGGTCCACGGGCAGCGTGCACGCGCGCATACTGTTTAGGGTTTGTTAGTTCGTTGGGCTGTTAGTGTCTCTTCTCCTCTGGAGATAGCGACTGCCTACCTAAACCACTTTTAGAAGAAGACTCAGAGAAGCAGATATATATACAATGTGAAAATTTAGTTGTGTATCCATCCATCATTGAGTTATGCAGCCTGCGAGTGTCATAATATTCCAGCGCAACTGTGCCGCTTTGGCGGAGATAAACATCATGAGAACGAAGGCGGTGGAAATTGGGCTTTCCTTACAGTCAAACAGAGAATGTTCAGCCTGCAGCAGCCATGGATGGCATCCATGACCACAGGGACAGCCGGCTGGCGCTATCCTAACTGAGCTTAGTATTTGTTGAGATGGAATTAATGAGTAAACTTTGCATATATTCAAGAAACTTGCATGGCTCCATCTCTTGACCTTGCAAGACCAAAAGGGTGGTACTTCCAATCTGTAGGGGAGAGAGTTTTGGCCTCACAAAGATGGCAGTACTCTTGATCTCACAAATAGTTTATCCCTCCTGAGCTTCTCCTAACAAAACAGTTTTCTTCTATTATTACAATCAATTGTAGTATTTCTTTCACTTCTTCCATTCTGGGGGAGAGTGATCTAAGTGCAACTATGTGATACCTCCTGTCACGTGATTTTAAGCATTGTCACTTCAGTTTGGATTATTCATTTAGCCATTGACTTGCATCTGCATGTTAATTTACACTGCCACAACCACGTTGACTTGCATTTGCAATTTTAATTTAGATTTTATAAAGTTCAAATTTACATTTCATAATATTGTGAATCAGTGTGACCCAAATTATATTATGTGAATTCCTTTACTATGAAATATTGTGAATTGATTAATTTCCTGTACTGAGAGCTTAGCAGATCGTTTCATATCCGTAGAGACTCTATAAAACCCTACCACATATATATTGTTGAACAGAGATCTAAGTAGCGTATCGTGCAGGGAGCAAGCTGACATTTTGGAGGAATTTATCCATGCATGACTATGAAGAATTTACAGATCCTTCTTGTTCCCTGCTAATTTATAGAGTTTGACTTAATCAGTTGCATCGGTTACTTCTCCCATTTGTTGATTTATTTACTATATATTTTTAACATGAATAATTTACTTGATTTGCAAAAATTTAGAAGGATATCTAACAAAGTGATGTTAAAGTAACAGCATAAATCTTCTAGGTTGCGGTTGTAATGGTCGTTTTCCGGTCATATTTTTTATTCAATTTGACTTAAAAAATATTATCTATATGTGAGAATCACAAGTTTCAAGTAACCTTAATATTATAGGAATTTGGGACTGAATTACGTATATATTCAAAAACTCAAGTGTAATAAAAAGTAACCATACATACATTTTTTATTACTGAACAGGCCAAAAAGAGTTGTCTATAATCTTATTTTTTAGAGATTCAGGTGACGGAATCCCGAAGAAATTGAAGTTAAATTTTGATTTGTTGCAGTTAAAATGGTTTTTTAACTTCATATTTGGATTCAGCCCCATTAAAACTCTTGGGAAGCTTTGATTGTGCAGAAAATAGCTATCAAACTTGAGATTCTAATAAATTGGGTCCGGATTTTGACAGGAAAAAGCTTCCAAAAAATCTCATAGACAACTGCAACCAAAACATCAAAAATTAAAAGTCCGCCAATTTTAAATACTCTTAATTATAATATTAAATATTACTAAAAAAATAATATGACACATTTATTAATATATGGTATTATTTAATATATTCTTAAATACTCTTTATTAATATTAATATACAAAATAATTAAATATAACTAAAATAACATGATAATTTACTGATATACTAGAATATTTGATGCATCCTCTATATGCTCTTATTTTAATCATTAATATACAAAATGAATTAAATATACTATAGAGTGAACTCAAGAATACTCTTTTATTATCTATATGTTAAAATTCAGATACAATAGACCTGAGTAAGAAGAGAAAGTCAAACTTTAAATTTAATTAAAACTAATGATTAATGATACTTTTTGATGATACTTTTTGAAGATAAGATTGATAAATATTTAATGAAATAGTTAAATTTTAAATAGAGTTTGGAATTAATGTTGATAATATTTTTAGATAAGATTTATAAATATTTAAAAAATAGAATATTATGATTAAAGGTAAATTGCAAAAAATATAGATTAAATTATAAGAAATAGAAAAGAAAAGTGAAAAGAAGAGACAATTAACCAGTGAGAAGTCCATAATCTAGAAAATTTTAAAGATAAGATTCATAAATATTTAATGAAGTAGTTAAATTTTAAATAGAGTTTGGAATTAATGCTTATAATATTTTTAGATAAGATTTATAAATATTTAAAGAGTAGAATATTAGGGTTAAAGGTAAATTGCAAAAAAATATAGATTAAATTATAAGAAATAGAAAAGAAAGGTGAAGGGAAGAGACAATTAACTAGTAAGAAGTCCATAATCTAGAAAATTTTAATTTGAGTAACATTTTATAAAGACTGAAGATTTTAATTTGAGTGACATTTTTATAAAGATGGAAGAGTTAAATAACAATTTGATACTAAATAGTTCAGAAATTCAATAAAATATGAAACCTATCAAATAAGAAATGAATAAGTTTATAGAGCTAAAACATGAAACAAAAGTCCACAAATAAGCCCAGGAACCATCATTTTTGGTTTAAAAATAAGAAATAAAGACACACTAGTGAGAGAAGAACTACAAAATAACACATTTAAACCACTTGTATCCTAAAAACAAAGAGGTTTTGCAAAATAATTAAATATAAAGAAAGCTTAATTTGGGTTAAGATAAGTCCTAATTATTATAAGTATGACAAATTAAGTATAACTTCTTGTTTGAAAAGGTTAAGAATATTTATAAATGAATACTTTATTTTACAAGACCAAGTTGAATTAAGAAAGTAAGTTCAAAAGGTAAAGTAACTAGGAAAATAAGATAATGGACAATAATTTGAAATCGAAAAGATAGTGTTAGGAATAGTGGCCAAAAAGATAACAATAAATAGGAATTTAGGACATGATACTATAGATTGTGTCCCATTTTGGAACTATCGTGGATTTGTATGGACCTAAGGACCTATGTTAAGTTGGATCTTGAGTGAAAATTGATTATTTTGCTTGTTGAAATGGGGCCCCTAAGAAAGAAAGTTATTTTGATCCATATGAAACAAGAGATCTTGTTGTAAAGGGAATGTAATCACTACTTGTTACATTACAAAAAAAAAGGGAGTTTTCCTCACATTAGGTTTTGCAAGAAAGACCCTTTCAATGAGTGCATGTGAATGCAGATTTCAAATATTAACGGTAAGTAGATTTATATAGAAATATGTTATTTCATGCCTATTAATTCTACCTTTTATAATAAAAATACTTTAGATAAAAACTTTCTTTACAGTGACTTAGAATATGATATTTATATATTGAAAAGTGAAGGAAACATCCTCTTGTTAGGATAATTTAATGCTAAAATAGCAACTAATCAAGCTATCCTTTCTAGCATTGATTCCAATCCCAATCCTCTATGGCTACATGAGGAACTTGTTTTAGCTAGCATATACAAAAGAAAATTTGAAGACTTTGGTGAGATTTTTTTAGTATCAAGCTAATCAAGCTTTGTAGTTCTCAAGTTCTAATAATATACAATGGTTTAATGAAGTGCAAAAAAACCATTCAAATGAATTATATTCTTCATCTTGGAAACAATTTGGTACATTAACCCAAATCTAACTTCCTAGATACAACTAAATAATAAATGTTGACATCTTGAAAGTTTTTATTTTTCATAGGGTATTCTATACTGATAATTAATTTTAATGATTTAGTTATTTTTCACATTCTTATTCATTATTTCATAATTAAGAAATTTGATGGCGAGGGTGCAGACATTAGGGATAATCTCTCCAATTTGGCAGCAATCTACTGAATATCCACCTCAATTTCCCTTGAACTATCTTCAGGCTTATCAGTCATTACACTGATAGCTTCATTGTTCTCCACTGAACCACAATCTTAATGGATTATTGAAACAAGACTTTATTAGTATTGGCAGTAATTCTTAATTCTAAAAGAATTACGCCAAACTGTCTAAAGCTTTATGAGAGGGATTATATATCAACACTATCGATTGATCTCATGATGGATGGGCTTACACAATATAAGGTCGGGACATTAATTCAACTGAATTACTTTATAATATAATACGCTTTATATTGTTCCTTCCCATGTCGCCGATCTCCAAAGATCACTATTCCAATACGCAAATACCTCCTTGGACTCGCGCTCCCTCATGTTAATCCCTATGATATTGAGCTCCTGCACATAACAATTTCAAAGGCCCTTCTATGATGCGGTATTGGTTCGAACTGATAAGGGTAAGAATCAATATAAATAAGGTTTCACGTCCCACTATTCCCTTAAGAAATTATTGTAATTACTCTGCGTAAAGAGAGTTCTCCTCTGTCATATATAAAAATGAAATCAAGTGCTCGCAGCCGTCACAATGAAAAGGAAAAAAATATAAATTGCTACCATACACAGTAGAGGCATTAAGCAGATATAGCAATGCAATTCGACCCTCTTAATACACAACACATTCAATTATTGAATACATCCATCCATACTAACAGAAAATCTTTGAGTTTTTGAGAACGTCAAGAGGAAAGTTCAATGATAATTCTTCCCCTCTCTCTCCTGCGAGCTTGGCAGCCACTTTATTTTTATATTAATAATGGATAGGTCTTCTCAGACCTTGTCTATTACAAAAGCAGGCTTTTTACATAACGATTTAAGGCGTAAAAGCTTTATTACAACTTATCTATCTGTGAAAAAGATAACATGTTTTATTCTCTACTCTTATCCTATTTTTTTAACTAAAAAGATAGCATGTTTTATTCCCTATTCTTATCCTATTTTCCAACTAAAAAAACATAGAAATTGTAGGCTAAAGGACCCCACTCCCTTGCCTGTAGATTTTTTTTGATTTTTGGAATAAGTTGGAAGAATTTTCCCCTTTGAGTCACATGCTCCTTCATCACACTCCTCAGGACAAAATTCTTCATGGGCTCCTATCCATGAGCTCATCTACAGATTTGCCCAGTTTCTGTAGAGCGTCTTCGGTAACCCAAGTAACTTCAGCGATTGGCTGTCCCTTCCATTTTACCAGATACCGGAAGTACTCTCGTCTCCTTGTCTTCTTGTGCAACTTCTTGTCCAGAATTCTTTCTGGCTGTAAATTCTTTGCTGTGGGTAACTGTTTTACCAGTTAATATCTGAAGTCTCTTGATCCTATGTTGTGTCAGCTGTAGCTTCATTCTCATACTTATACAAGTCTGCAACATTAAAAATTAGTGATATTCCCACACGAGGTGGTAATTCAATCTCATAAGCATTTGCAGAGAATTTCCTCAGTGTCCTGCATGGCCCAATTTTCTTGGATTTTAACTTATTATACTCCCCTTTTGGAAATCTCTCCTTCCTGAGATGTGCTAAAACCAAGTCTCCAATTTCAAAGTTCACTTCTCTTCTCCTCATGTATGCTCTAGTTTTGTACTTGATGTTGCTATCTTGCAGCTGCTGTTTCACCTGTTCATGTATCGCTTGCATTCTTGAAGCAAAGTCTTCACCTTCTACACTTCTCATTTCTTCTTTTCCCAAATTCCTTAATTCAGATAGTCCTCTAGGATGCATTCCATAAACAATATGGAATGGGCTCTGTCCTGTTCTCCTGTTCGGTGAGTCATTATATGCGTACTCAACTTGTGGTAACACTTGATCCCATTGCTTTGGATGCTCTGTAGTAAGGCTCCTCAAAAGATTGCCTAAACTTTTGTTCACAACTTCGGTCTGTCCATCAGTTTGAGGATGATAGGCAGAGCTGAAACTTAATTTAGTCCCCAACTTCTTCCATAGTGTTCTCCAGAAATTTCCTACGAACTTTGAATCCCTGTCTAAAACTATGCTTTTGGGCAATC
>APFE030650959.1:0-13990 GCA_000404065.3 Pinus taeda
AAGGTATAAAATGATCTGTAACTGATGAAAATAACCATGAAACATATGTACATACCTCCTTCTGGCTTGCTGGACACTTACTGACCTTGACTCATGACCTTGAAGTGATTTTGACTCAAAACCCTAGACCTCAGACCTGGGACCTCAAGACAAAAATAACAACAAGTATGACTCAATTACATTGTAATATAACCTCATCCAACAAAAGCCAAGAAGGGAACAAAGACCTGCTCCTCCATTCAATGTTATGGCATGCCTAGTGGGATGCAAAGTTGACACTGATGAGACACCTAACTATGCATATGCAAAGAGCTATTGATCACTAATAGAGGGCTTAAGACCGACACTAACAGGTTCGTTACAGGATTCTAAATATAAACCTTCTCCTGAATAAATCCATTAAGCAATGATCGCTTCACATCCATCTAGTGTATCCTCCACCCCATCTGTGATGACAATGCTAGGAATTAACTGATTGATGAGTACCTTTCTACTGGAGCATAGGTCTCCTCATATTCAATTCCCTTAACCTGAGAGATCACCTTGGACACAAATATGTCCTTGTGTTTCTCTATGATACAATTCGCTACATTCTTTTCCTTGTAAATCCATATTGAACCAACAACTAACTGGTTTGCTGGTCTTGGGACCACTTCCCAAACACTATTTCTGACAATGGAGTCATATTCCTCTACCATAGCATCAAACCATACTAGTTTCTCTACAACTTCCTCGAATGATGATGGCTGAGTCTCTACGAACTCACTCATGAGAGCCATGTAGCTAGTGTATTAATCTGGTGACCTCTTCTACCTACATTGTGATGTGGGTCTTTGCACATTCTCTCTTGCATCATGCAATAATATGCTAGCTTCCCTGATTCACTTCTTTACTTCTCTAGATCTCTCTTCTTGAGTGGATGTCTCCACTCTCCACTGCTCTACCTGTGGTTACTCCATAGCTTCCTGAGGTTCTCTATTTGGAGCCAAAAGCTCATGATTAGGCTATAAATGTAGCTCCCTTTCAACAGGAAGTCTCATTCCCTTCTCCTCATCAAATTTCACATCCATTATGATCACTATCATCTTGAGAGATAGAAAGTACAGATGATAGTTGTGAGACATGTTTACGTACCCCACAAATATGCCCAAATTTTCTGTTGACTCTAGCATTTTCCTCGCTTCCTTGGAAACATGATAGTAAATTGATGATCTAAATATCATGAAGTGTGACACGTCTAGTTTCTTCCCTGAAAAAACTACCTTTGGTGTACTCATGCTAGGAATCCTATGAGGACTCATGTTCTGCAAATAGATTGTTGTGTTGCATTCTTTAGCCCACAAGTGTAGAGGCAGGCTTTCATCATATAATATTTCCCTTACTACTCCCACAATGCTTCTGTTCTCCCTCTCAGCTACCCAATTCTATTGTATGATATTGGATGTTGTCAACTCTCATTAAATGCCTTCCTTTGCATAAAAAAATTTAAACTCATTAGACACGTACTTAACTCTATTATTTCTCTTAAGAGCCTTCACTTTCTTCCGAGATTATTTCTCAACAAGTGCTGAAAATTTAACAAATTTGGAGAATTCCTGGTTTTTCTTCTACATGAAGTATATCAAGAACTTTCATGAGAAATAATGTATAAATATAACATAATACTTGTGCTTGTAAGTGGAGGTTGTTGAGAAAGGTCCACAAATATCAGAGTGTATCCTTTTAAGGATTTCATGTGCCCTACTGTCTTGATCATTGAAGGTGTACTTTTTGTACTTCCCCAACGTACACCCTTTTCATGTATCTCGCTACTCTAGTGCTCCTCTGGGGAAGCCTCTAGAAATATGTTGCATGATCTTCAAAGCACCATGATGCAAATGTCAAATTCCATAATTCCATATCTAATTTGTATAGGTTCTTCACTTGAACCTTGATCTTGTTGATTTGTCCCATGGTGATGTGTCTCAAGAAATCCTTCCCTTTGCTGGATATCATATCATAGCTAGAGTCTTCCAACACCACTATGAAAACTACATTCTTCTTAAGTCCTGGTACAAACATGACATACTTAAGCCTGAGAGAGGAGCCAGACTCCCTCTAAAAAGTAACTGCGGTAATATCGGTTGCTCTATATATTTCATCATATCCAATATCAATGTGCATCTAGAGATCCTTCTCCTCCAAGTCACTAACAAATTATTTGTTCCCCATCATGTGGAATGAGGAACCACTATTCAAATACCACACACTACACATCATTGTGTTTTCCATGCATGCAATGAAGGTGAAATCAAGTTCGAACTATGAATTCAAGGCTTCACCCATTGCTCCTCCTGCGGTTTTCTTGATCTCCTTCTTATGTGGACACTTGGTTGCATAGTGCCTGAATTCATCACAGTGAAAGAACTTGATTCTAGATTGGTATTTCTTCTTTCCCCCTTGACTTGAATCTATGTTGGATTGGGATTTATTCCCTTTCCTTTTCTTTTCCTTTCTAGCCAAGGAATAATTCCCCTCACCCTCACTCTTGGATGAGGTCTTGTCTCTAGTGTTACCCCTTATTTCTTACAGTACTAGATCATACCATAACCTCTCCCAACTTAGTAGTTTGTCTCTACCATTTACGGAACCTTGATAGTTATGCCCACTCTTGGGAAGGCCCAAAAGGGATAGAGCTACAAAGTCTTCTGGATGTACATTAACATTGACCCTGATAAGTTCGTCATGACACTATGTAAACCTGCTCAGGTACTATGAAATTGTGTCATTCTTTTGCATCTTAATAATTCAAACCTTTTCCTTGAGTGCCAGCTTCCTATGGTCACTATTATTCTTGAACAATTCTATTATTTCTTTCCACATCATGAACAAAGTCTCTTTCCCTTGGAGATGTTAGAAGATATGATCTCGAACTCCCTCCAATATGATTTTTCCTCGCTTTAGCCACATCCTTTTTCCATTGAGAAATATTTTGGGCATGAGATTCCTGGGGTTTTTCTACATTTGTCTTGATGTATTATAGTAGCCCATTATCATCCAATACAGCCTCCGTGTGCTCCTTCCATGCAACAATGTTTGAGGTGGCTTCCAAGGCATACTCAAGCCTGGGTCCACTGAAACCCATATTCTGAGTCCTGAAGAAAGCCTACAACTTTTATCTTCAAATTTGAAGCACATGTAATGAAAACTTCAAAATATCTTCTCTACAGTGATTCGAACACTTATACCATGTAGAAATTAATGTATAGATTCAATACTATAAATAGATTTTGCTAAATCACAAGACTTGAAGCTAATATATTGATCCACGGAAGTTAATTCACAATCTAAAACAAGAATCATAGACATACAAAAGGAAACATCACACATGCACAAGGATTATCTAGGGCAAAGAAATTGCTCAAAACCCCTTACTATTTGTATTTCAATAACCATAGAATAGAGAAGAAATACAATCCTTGCTCAAGCCTGAGCAAACCCTAGAAGTGTATAGTCTATCCCTTTTCCTGACTGATTGAACCTGGCCTAACACTTAGCAAATTTCAAGCCTTCCCAAGATATTATTTTCTTACACTGTTCACTTTGGGAAATTTCACCTATTCTTTTATGAGTTTCACACAAAATAATTTCGTAGTATACTTAGGTCATTCGCTGACTTGATGCACCACTTGTACACATGGGAATATGCTACAATTGATAGTAAACTACCTTGGGATGTCCATTTGAAATGGTTAACTGGAATCTATGCATGAAACAATTATTTTGGGTTGACTGCTCAGTTAAATGGTTGATCACTAAGTCTTGTTGAAGTTACACATCCACAAATTGACCTCCACTAGTTATTTTGACTGTTAGAACTAGTTAAACTAATAATAACTCAAATTAACTAAAATAAATTGCTATAAATTAGAAATCAATCATATAGAACTCAATTCAAGTATCTCATAATTGAATTTTCTGTGTTAATTGAGTGACAAGAGCTATTTCACCTTGGTTAACTACCTCCAAGTGTTTTTCTAAAAAATAAATTTGAATTTTAATCTAGTTTGACCAAGGCAAAGTCAAAACTAGATTGTCTTGATCCATCTTCAACAAATTCTAGGGTTTAATATTATCCCATGGGTTAATTATCATTTGGGTTTAGAATATTGATCCCTTGGGTTTATTAATCCTTTAATTTTATTAATATTAGGATTAATAATCAATAATCCCTTATATTTAATAATATGACATTGGAATGGTATGAAAATCTATCCAATTTCATAGTGTGACAAGCATTGTTGCAATGCAACCTTCACATACCCCATGGGCACAATACCACAAATTCCTTCTATGTTGCACGGGATCCTTGATGTGGACTTTTAGAGTCAATTAAAAGTCTTACATTCTATATCAACCCTTAAGCATAAATTACTACTTGGAGAACAAAAGTAATCATGGCATTCAACCCATATGATTTGAGCATCCAGACTTCATTTCTATGAGAACTCAACACAAGAATTAATGGAATGTTATCATGAATATACTATAACCAACATCACCATAATCATGATCATAGTCCTACTACCATAGACGAAAATAATAATAACATGTACCTTATGCAATATGAATAACTAGCTAAATGAGCCTCAGTGGATGCAATTCACCTCATGAAGCATAATGCATAACATACAAAACATGAACCACATAATATACACCTTCACACCTTAAAACATAAATACTCCTCCTACATAGTTGTCTCATGCGTAAATATTCAACATTATTCCATCATCCCATTAATCATGATTATTCAAGCATCATATACTCACAATTTCAATAACATCAATAGTAATGAATCATAATATATCACCATGCAATTGTACTCATAAGTTTAAAGACGTGACAACAAAAAGAGTAAGGGCAACATATAGTACATCCCAAGAAATTGATGTAAACTAGCTTAGCTAAAGAATGTCACTTGGAAACCGAGCATTGACACCCAACTTGCAACTCACTTCCTCCAGTTCACCCTCGGCTTGAGAGTTATTTCCATGGATAAACTACCTATCTTGATCCCTTCAATGGTTATTTAGTACCCTCTTTCATGATATGGTTTCCTTTAGTGGCTTCCCACTTTTAGGTGGATGTTTTTATCCATTTTCCTAGGCTTTTCATGTAAAATCTTGCCTTTCCCTCCTGCCAGGATTTTCCCATAAAATATTTCCTTTCTCTCCTTCAAGGCTTTAATGTTAAACTTAGTATCTTTTTAAAACCAATAAACCTAATGGATATTTATCTTCCAATCCATTACTCTTATCTAGAATTTTATCTAAAAGTATTAACATGAAATAATTATCCATTCCCATTCACCAATGGGATTTTATTTGGCCAAACCCTCATTTGTTGGTGTCTCATTTTTCCAAGTGTTTTACATTATTTTTATTTATTAATAGTAAAGTATTTACTTTCATTGTTTCACCTTCAACCCAAATTTTCTTAGCTTAGGTTAGAAGAGTGTTACATACAATGGAGGGGTGTTACATACTCCCCCCCCCTTAAATTTACATTGTCCTCGGTGAATTACTACATCTTACAATATTATTCCTCATTCATAGGTAGCTATTTCTTATTTTAAAGATCCCATGACCTTACCATCTGAACCATATTTTTTGATGTGTATCAGTTACAAAGAAGTTCTACTAGCCATTCTCCCTCCATTGCTTCCTAAAACATTTTTTTCAATAAATTTTGTGAGAGATTTTAGATGTGAAAACCCAACTTTGTTTACCACATTTAATATCATATCTTGATATATAGTACTATTATTTGAGTAACTAGGGTTAATGTTGCCCGCCATGAAGGAAATGTGTGTCCTTCCAATGCATTCTTCCAATGCCTTTATGTTCTTGTTGAACACTTACCTCATGTAGTTTCCCTGCATTAGTCACAAAAATTCAAACTAGCACATTTGACTAATCAACATGAATAAATTATAATGTCACATCAACTCAAACGTAACTATCAAAACCATAATTCATATTTAACCATCATAAATTAGAACCATATGTGATATGTATACTAAGTCTGAAGCAAAATACAGATACTTATCCTTACTTTCCAATAACAATTCTTATGTTTCACTTTTATCCTGCCTCTGTATGCACTCGGGAGTAGTTTCCTTACTAGAAAATTACCTAGTGCCTTCTCTTCTACCATGTGTACCTTCACATAGTGTGCATTCGACACATATAGCTATATATGCAATACGAACATCAGTACCAGTACCTTATGTAACATTTGTACACATTCCCACCTGTAGGCGTGTACCCAAACTCACTATCCATAGCATCATCTGCATGACATATGCTTCATCCACATATTTTCCACCATGTTAGCGTTATGTCAAATTTTTTTTCAATTATTCATATTACATTTAGCCAAGTTCAACCAAACCGTGTTTGGTTTGTTGATTAGAGAACTTGATCATACTAATAAATTTAAGTTTTGGGTTTTAATTTGTACCTAGGTAAGAGTTTGATATTAGCAAAATATGACCTCCACTTATTCATAAAGTAGACCATTGACTATGATAATTAGTCTACTTTGGGCTTCAATGTCATATTTTAAGTCTAATAATAATCTTAACTTGTCCTTAGCCAATAACATAATTGTTTGATACTCAAAAATACTCCACACATAAACTAATCATGTCCTATGCTTTATTGTTGCTCTTTTTAACACTATTCCAACCGCTTGTTGGCCATGAATAATTCAGTGTATATTTAAAATCAATCGAACAATTACTATGTAAGTACATACACTCCCTAGGAGATATAAATGAAAGTCACAATTATTTCAGTTCATCACCCACTAAGTTTTTATGCACTATGCGTACTAGGGTGTGATCCTAGGTAACTTGAATGCTAAGACCTCATTTTAACATTAAATCACCATTAGAAAACAAGAAACATAACTAATTTATCATTTATCAAATTCATTAACATGAAATCCTGCATCGCTTATGAAAAAATTGTTATGTTGTCTTATCAGATATAGACAACACTATTAATGCAATATGACAAAGAAACTTTTTAAAGAGTATTTAATTGGGATTAGTGGTACAAAATATACATTTCATATTATACAGTTGTTCATTTAATTGAATAGATTTCTAGATACCTAATATCTATATGCACAAAAATCCTGATTACGAGTGTCACTTAGTCATCATCTCCTTAATTTAACAAAAAGACGTTGGATGATTTGTTATCCTTTTTCTTCATCATCTAGAACATTTTATATACCCATTTTACATTTTGCATGCGTTATTTTACTACCAGCTTATGATACTTTGATTAACATAAGTTTTATTAATGTGAACCTTTTAGTTTACAATGGATTGGTTTATTAACTCGGACTAGTCATGTTCTGAATGAGTGTATAATTCCTATCAGTCATTAGCATGGTTTGAATTGCTCTATTTTAATTCAAGTGCATCAATGCCACCATATCTAATATTTTTTTCATATAATGTTTATAAATACAAACATATTATCATAATCTTATCACTTCCCATATCAAGTACCTTTGCCAAATCTTTAATCCTTCTACTGAAAGCATCTTTTTCTTGATTCAGATTGGAAATATTCCTATTTGTAAGATATCAGTAGAAATCCATCTATACCTAGATGGGTATGCACATCAATATTGTGAAGTTTGTGATTGCATTCTTCGAGATGACACCTTGGAGTTTGAGTAAACTCATGACTGTAGCATTGAACTTGTATTTAATATTGTCTTACTAATATTACTCATGAGCCTTAGGAGTTTCTTTTATACTTCCATTATGTATTGGTACTTTTGGGTGACACTCCCATTAACCTGCTTATGAAGGTCATAAAATTATTAATGGATGATGTCTTCGTGCATACAGTAAGTGGTATTGCATGTGTGCATACTATTCACAACTCTGACCCTAGTGTAGTTTAGATTTGAAGATTTAATTTGCGCTTTATATTTATATTTGTTACTATTATTTAGATATTGTTTTACTCAAAGACACGTATAGGTCCAAAGTATGCATGTCCAATGAAATATGCATATGTTATTGAATATAATACTTTGGTAAGGTTAAGTTCCCTTCAATAGAATTTTCTCCAATGGAAAAAGTACATTCCGAAATGGATTACATCATTACATATAGATGCACCAATCAACTATTTAAGTTGAAAGACAATTTTTCTACAAATACATAGTCTCATATAGCAACCTATCCTTCACGAGCTTAACTATTTTTCAAGGGAACCATTGTGAATAAATATCCTTCAATAAAACCCTTAGAATTTATTCTAGGATAGAACCCACTTAATTAGGCATCAACTTTTGTTAATTTTGATAATATGTCATGGACTTCTTACGTGATAATTTATATAGTTTTCATATATACACTTTTATTTTAATCTTTCTTCGTGTTGACCATGATTTATGGAGATAACATTTGTCATTTTATCTTTTCTAGTTAACATTTACCTCATAGGAGTTCAACATTTATTCCCTTAAGATCTCTTATAAGTATAATCTTCATTCTAGTAAGCTATGTCTTGGATGATACTATGCATAGAAATCGTGCAACTCATAATTTAATTTTAATATGAGTAAGGCAATATGATAATGGTATGGTAGAAGAGACCTACAACTAAACATACTATTCAACTTTCGTTATCCATCATTACTCATTTCAACAATTACATTTACATTTGTAAACCATGATTACCACATTACCAACATTCCTCATCCAAATGATTAATACAATAATTATACCTTATAATTTTTTCATTCATCAAGTTTGACTATGAACATTAAAACAAGGTCTATCATGCTTAAGTATGTTAAACTAGTTTTCAATCATGGTATAAAGTCTTACTGGCCTTCAAGAGAATTCAAGAATAAGTAGTTTTAGAGAACATATAATGAAATAAAAATTTAATTTCCATATAATTTCCAACACCTAATAAGTAGGAAAAATAAAATAGTCCCCAATTGATCCATTTCTACTTACTGAAATTTATCAATATGTTAACTATTTTTAGTCTTTGAATTACTCTCAATCAACCACATCATTGAAATTTGTTGTCTTATATAACCACATTGCAGAATTATTTATTCCAATCTAACTGTTCCAGTTTTCTCCTCTCCATATTTCTACTATAGCTACCTGGAGACTTGAAATATTTAATATAGGTATAAGTATTAAATCCAACCTTGTTCATTTTAAATAGAATTTCTCATTTACCCTAGCTTGTTTAATATAATAGTTGGTCTTTTTCCAAGTATTATGTAGCTTAAGGATTTGTGATAGCACACCAAATAATCATTAACAATTCTCACTCATCAAGGTGCATTATATGATGTAGGAGAATTCAGCCTAAGGAAAATTGTTGTAAATAGTAGACATAGGGGATCATGCATTTTAGGAAATAGTTTTCCTAATTCTCAAGTCAATGTAATATTTAAACTTTCAAGTGATTTAATTAGATAAGGGAGAATATGTAAATGCTATCAAAATAAATAAATGGGAACATGAGTTGTAGAAGTCAAATCCAACTATCTAGGAGGAAGAGAGAGATTTTAGGAATTAATTAGAGTAGATATGGACCACTAAGATGATAAGGAGAGTTCTCTGTTTTAAAATAGAGAAAAATATGGAGTATATAAATTCTGCCACATATGTATGCATGCAAAGAGCTTTAGGATTTTGTTAGAGGGGTGATCGGATCATCCAATGATGCAATCCAATGCATAAATAGTGAACCTACACATTCAACAAGAAGAGGCCACTAATGTTGAGAATCAGGCCTGTGCGAGATGAGGAGTCTCAAATGTAATATGTATTTTACATTAATATATATACAGAGGTTCACCCAATCTATGTAAGTATGTTAAGAAGTATTTCATACATGAATAATTTACAACAAATTAGTAGGCTCTGCAGGTTGCAGGCAGAATTCTGAAGGATGCAAAGGGATGGAGTGATTCATAGGAATCACAATGGATTTCGAATCCAAGTGAAGAGACAGAGGAAGCTCTAGAGGAATGGCATAGCAAGGATGTGCTTGAGAGTTAAATTTAGAGAAGATGAACAATGGAAGGTGTAGTTTTGAAGAACCCAATAGAGCTGTAGAAACCATTGAAAATGTGGAAAACCCCAAATAAGAGAGGTGAGCGGAAGTGAAGTATTGAAGCTCAGCAATCGTTGGATCAGTTAGATCAATGGGTGAGAATCAATCACACTAGCTGGAGTCCCTTTTAAGTTATTGGAATGAGCCTTGAAAGGTTGAGAAGAGTGAACAACGATTAATTTTGGACCGTTTGATCGTGGCCAGATCAACGATCATGATTTAATCACATATCAGTGATCGAAGGTGCCAAGGGTCAGTGGTTTATGAATGATTGTGATCGCCGATAGTGATATGTCGGTAATCGGCATTGGGGCTTATCGGTGATCAGGCGTTGGGGCTTTGGAGATTGAAAGTGGATGGTAAGGCCGAACTCGATATTATTATAGACAAAATTGTATATGGCTTGAAATCTAGTATTGCATTAATCACATATCGAAGCAGAGGAGGCCTGTGTTAAAAATACCTACGACAGAGTGAGGAGTGAATGCCGATAGAAATCAAGGTAGCCTCAAAATATGTGTAAAGGCTATATTAAGGAAAAAAGGGTTGGTTGTAGAGTTTCCCTTGTAAATGTATGTTTCCTTTGTAAATGAGGTAAGAAGGGGAAATGTGTCAATAGTGCAACTCATGTGATATAGCATATATTAACCAAGATTTAGAAGGGGAAGGTTATATATGCATGGTAAAAGGATTTAAAAGGTGTTGAAGGGTTTGATTCCCGATAGGAGGTTTTAGGCCGGGTGATTGAAGTTCCTATGCACAGGAACTGATAAAAGGGCCACTTGACCATTTATGGTCTAAAGGTTTGACTCCACTGTAAAGTCAGACACCTAGGATAGTTGTGGATGCATTGTTGTTAAATGCATACTGTGGGTATATGTACGGGTGTTTTTCCCTACACCAATATATATATATATATATATATAATGCTGCAATATTTGGTTCCACATACAGTGTCACATTACCCTTACTTAGGTAGTTAATCCCATAGCACATTAAAAATGTAACTAATGAATTATAAGGAAATTATAGTTTAGTATTTGAACTTATTGTATCTATCAAGATTCAAATACACCATAGAATTTGGATCTCCAAATATATTATAGATCTCCAAATTAATACAACTCTTTTTCTTCTTCTAGAAAATGTTGCATCGTAGGTACTCTTCTACAAATGGATCATAACCAGAGATGGTTTTCCACATTATAGATCTACCTCAACCCTACTCTGATTATTGACTTCTATCAAAAAAAGGTTGATTTTTATGTTTCTTCGATTTCAAAAAAAACAATACAGTAGTGAACTTTTGTAAATTTACAACACCTCCTGCAATAAATACGTTTACTGTATTTTAAATATTTGAAACAAGATGTGTTGCTACAACCTTCCAAGAGAGGAATATAATACCAACCGACTCATCATCCATTATTGAACAAATATTGAATACGTTAAAACTTTAAAACCCTATGATACCATACAAAATAGAGTTCTCTAAATTTTCCCTCCGTAGGTCATTATTCGAATTCAAACATACTACCAAATAATCTGATACCTAGACTTTAAGAACATATTTATCGTGGAAAACCTCCTCCTGCTAATCAATTTTCAACTATAATTCTAATTAAATGTGGCAACAAATAAAATTTGTGAACGTCTTTGCTCGTATTTAAATTTACCAGTCCAATTGTCAATTAATGATACGTTGATCAAATTCACCGCTGCAAATCAGAAAAATGGTTGTAGGCTACAGTCTTAATCCTAAAACAGATTCCACCAATGACAATTTCACAACATATGACCTACTCTAGAACTCCATCAACCTTTGAAAAACTCGTGAAGGGTATACTCTACAAAAGAAAAAATTATTATACAGAAGGAGACCATAACGCACATATCTTCACAGTTTTCACTTAAAGAAATACAAGAAACAACAATATTTGAAGCCAATAAATGATATTAAAGTTCAACACACTCCATTCCTGAAGACGCAAAAACAATTCCTCATTAAATGACTCGATGGTTGTATCATCCAAAGAATGCATGTTTTCAAACACACTAAGGTTCCATAAAACCATTGCTTCATAATTGTCACTCAAATAACTTGAAAATATCATTATTGAAAACTGAAAACCAAAATTCACGATTAAAACGCACACAAAGCTTCAAATTTTGATCCAACAAAGCTCTACAGACAAATTTGAACTGTTAGAAATGAAATTTTGCGTCGTTTTAAGACACAAACACTGATTATGCGGGAAATTTATAGGTCGACACCTATAATATCTCCTGAGAAGCTAGTCACTCCTTCCATATTCAAGGGAATGAATCGTGTGCATGCTAAGAAGTATACAAGACATGGTGCATAATAACCATTCATGGAAGAAACAAAATTGAAAGTAGAAGATGTTGCCCCCAACAGGAGAAACAACACAGTTACCAGAATGAGTGTAAGGCGTGTTTATATCGATAATTTATAACTTGATCAAGGTGATCGATCCTACATTGAGTACACTCAACCTTCATGCACAGAAAAGATGAGATTAAAGGGCTTTTCTCACTATGATTTTTCCAAGTGTAAGAAAGGATAACCCTTATCCACCACTTGCTTTTGTAGAGTAGAGGATTCTATAGCAAGGGTAAGAACCCATTAGGTGCACACTCGAACCTCTCCATATCTATGGATGAAGCCAAAAACAAATCGATACTACAGATCGAAAAGGAAACAACCATCCTTGAGATAATTTCCTTGCAAACTAGAAGGTGTTGTTTGCTTTAATTCTACCTGTAAAACCCTCTTCTAAAAATGCCATATCTGGGCATTCTTTTAAGCTCAAAGGCTTGGATTTTTTTTTACAAAACTATGGTTAATTCTCAAATAATTGAGAAAGTGTCTCCATGCTTTATTCCTTTGATGGTCAAGGAAAGTGATTATCTCAACACCCACAATGCAAGTGACAAGTGAAGGGGGAAACTCATGAGGACACTTCCTTTGTTTACTATGAAAGGCTATAGTGGGTTACACAGTTAAGCTCCCATAACATTTTTAAACGTGTAGTGTAAAGAAACGTCTCTTGTGGGCTTAGCTTTATATCTGGTTACTGCATTTGTGTTGAGACTAGGGATGGGTGCATGATCACCACACTTGTTTTAACATGCCTTACACAACCAACTAACTATACACCCCAACAACTATAGTGTTAACCACATGCTTGAGGGATTCTCTGGCATGATCTCTCTCGGTGCTCATCATTCCGTATACATCAATTCTACATCTTGAGCAGATTTGGGATTTTCATTGTGGCCTCTTCACCCTTCAAATCCTTCGGTTCACATTTGTTTGTGGAACCTCTAATTAGTTTGAATTCATGGCTTCCTAGTATTTGAGTTTTTATCGGGCTTGTCGTAGTGCACCCACCATGTGTGCTACAGATCTGGTGTCCCACACACACTCAGATTTTATTCTCGATCCATCATTGTATGTGTCCTCTGTATTCTTCATTACAACTACACATGTTTAAGATTGATACCACATCGGTCATGTTGCTTTCCTATTTTACAAGAGCAAGATGACCTTTTGTAATGACCAAATAAGTTTACGTAAATAAATTACTTATTTACCCTGTGGTTAAAGATAAACAGAAATTACTATCTTCTTGAAGTGATAGAAATATTATATGTTTTAAAATTAATAATATGAAATGCATAATTTTGTGTGCATGATAGTTCATGTGAAAGAAAGTTATTTTCCTCTCTTTATGCATGAGAAGAAAAGGAAAAGCAGTTGCCAGTATATTAGGGTGAAACCCTAACTGTTTCTCTTCTCCTTAGAAAAA
>APFE030650960.1:0-65814 GCA_000404065.3 Pinus taeda
ACTTAGGATTTTTAAAAACTTACCATAGGGTTAAGAAGGAATTTTTTTGGGATGGCCTTAAATCTGATATTCAAAAGTTTGTGGTGGAATGTTTGGTTTGCCAACAAAATAAAGTTGAAAAAATTAAGACCCCAAGTCTATTACAACCTTTATCCATTCCAAGTCAATGTTGGAAGGAGGTTTCAATAGATTTTATCATAGGTATACCCAAGTTCAAAGGAAAGAGTGTCATCATGGTGGTAGTTGATAGACTTACCAAGTATGAATGCTTTTATGCATTATCTCATTCCCTTAAAGCTAGTACATTTGCTATTGCATTTATGGGAACAATTCAAAAGATACATGGAAACCCAAAGATTATTGTAAGTGATAGAGATCCTATTTTCGCTCGAATTTTTTGGAAATAATTTTTTTCTTATCTAGGTACTCAATTAGCTCATAGCTCATCTTATCATCCTCAATTTGATGGGAAAACTCAGATAGTGAACAAATTTTTTGAGGGATACCTTCGTTGCTTTGTATCTGATAAACAGACTCATTGGATCAAATGGTTGCCTCTGGATGAATGGTGGTATAACACCTCCTTCCATACTATAGAAAAAGTGACCCCATTTATGGCACTTTATGGATATCCTCCCCTATCCATCACATCATATTTAAGAAAAAATTCTATGGTTCAAACAATGGAATATCACATCAAGCATCAACAAAAAGTTCTCCAACTCTTAAAGGATAACCTCACTTTGGCATAGAATAGAATGAAACAATAGGTAGATCAACATCGCAGTGAAGGAAGTTTTGATGTAGGTGACTAGGTATTTCTACGGCTACAACCATACAAACAAACGTCCCTCAAGCAAGCTAAGAAGGATAATAAATTATCACCAAAGTATTATGTTCATACAAGGTGTTGCAAAAGATTGGTACTATGGCATACAAATTAGAGCTTCCTACAACTTCCAAAGTGCACTCAATTTTCCATGTTTCATGCTTAAATAAGGTTATAGGTGACAAGCTCCAAGTTCAAAAAATATTGCCAAAACTTGACAAGGAAGGAAAAATCATATTGGAACCTGAAGCAATCATAGAAACAAGAACTCGACAGCTATGAAATTGATCAATTTCAGAGCATCTCATCAAGTGGAAGAACTTACCTATTGAAGATTCCACATAGGAGGATGAGAATTTTATACAGAATCATCCATAACTTCTCAAGCGTTGAGGACAACACTTTTCCGAAGGAGAGGGGCATGTTATGTCCTTACAATACAAGTGTATTCCCTTGTTATTATTGTCATTGTAGCCCCTTATTGTTATTGTTTTGCCCATGTTGTCCCCATATTGTTATTATTGTGCCCCATAGAAGCCCACTATTGTTATTGTTGTGCCCTTATATTATTATTGTTATGTTGGCTTTGAATGTATTGTGACCCCTTAGACTCCTATATATAGAAAGGAGGTCTTGTCACTTGTATAAACCAAGAATTGTTCATTTGTGTAATTTAAAGGAGGTTTCCCCCTCGAAGAGGCTGATTTTGAAGTCGTTGCTCTATCTTTTCTTCTATTTGCGAGTTGGTTGAATAACATATAATGTAATATTTGGCTTGATATCAGATACATCATTGGTCAGAGCGAGAGGTATCATACCAAAAATTTTGGGTTTGGAGATATATGATAATGTCTCCATACCATGGGTTAGATCACAAAATTAGGAACAACAACTCATATGGAATAGAATCTTCAGCCATTGTCTTAGTTTTAGTAGTGGGAAGGTCACAAATGAGCTCAGCAAAAACTAAACATTTCTTTGACTTGGACTTGATGAATTCCAAATCGAACTCCTATAGGATGATGATCCACTTTAAGTACTTACCCCCAAGTAATTGGATAATATGTAGGTCATGGGGTTACAATCGGAAACAACCATAGTTTTTTGGAACTTTATGTAATGGAAAAATATTTGGGCAGCTTGGATAGCCTCCAAATCTAACTTTTCGACGTGAGTATACTTAACTTTGGTATCATTAAGGTTTTGACTCAAGTAATAAATAGTATGTTCACTCCCTACATCATCCTCCTGGACCAATACCATAGCAATGGTAGATACCATAGTGATGAGGTATAATAAATAATCATGTTGGTAATATGGGGGATATAACAAATATGCTTGAATAAGAACATATTTCATGGCATCGAAAGATTTTTAGCAGTGTGATCACAATGGCAGGGAACCCCTTTCTTTAACAAGTGAGTAAATATTTTTGTCAGTTTTCCATAGTTAGGAATGAACCTCTAAAGAAAGTTAGCCTTCCCTTCGAGTCCTTGAAGCTGAAGAAGGGAAGAAGGAGTAGGCAGATCGATGATTGCATGGACTTTCAATGGGTCAATTCAAATTCCATGTTTTGATATCATGAAATTGAGAAGTCGATCGGAGCTTACACAAAACACACACCTGTCTTGATTGAGTCGAATAATATAATTTCTACATCGTAGAAATATGGCCCTAAGATGCATCAAGTGATCAACCCGATGTTTCGAATGAGTAGGAAAATTGTCCAAATATGGTTTCACAATATGTTTGATGTCGTGGAAAGAATAATTCATCTCTCTCTGAAACATGGCCCTAACATTCTTTAATCTAAAAGGGACTTTCCGATATGCAAATGTGCCCCAAGAACAAATGAATGTGGTTTTATGTTGGTCCATTGAGAGAATGTTAATTTGATCATAATCAGAGAAATTGTCCATAAATGAAAATATCTCACAACTGGCACAATCATCAACAATCTGGTCGATAAATGGGGTAGGATAATTATCCTTCGGACACGCACAATTGATGTACTGATAATCGAAACAAACAAGAATTGTTCCCTATTTCTTCATGACAGGAACAATGCTAGATACCCAATCAATTAAAGGTACTAGGTAGATGAAACTAGTGTGCAGAAGTTTTTCAACTTCAGCTTTAATAGTGACAACCTTGTTTAGATGTACCAGATGGAGGCGATGTCGAACTAGTTTAGCATTAGGGTACATCTTAATTTCATGAACAACAATGTTTGGATCAATACCAGAATTTCTTCATAAGACCAATGTCTCTAAATTCATGGAATAGGGCTTTGTAAGTATTGATCTCATCAAGATAAAAAAATGCTTCAATATGTACATTTTCCACAATGTTGGGTTTGATCAAAATATCAAGAGTGATATTCTCTTCAATGTTCAACAAATTCTTCTCATTATCGACATAGTGGATGGACATGGAATTCTTAGACAACTCAATGATATTGGGTCAATACATTTCATAAGGTTATCCTCAAAGGAATCTAGAAAGGATAAACAATGATGATAATCATTCTGTAGCATATCATTTGGCATAATGATCACCATGATGCTCTCATTGGTACGAAATGTATGAGAGAAATAATTAGAGGATGTGTCACAATCTAAAGAATGGTCAACCCAATTGATTAATGAGGAAAGGGTAGAGTGTGCCACACAAGCTAAATAAATGGCTTCATAATCGAGCTCAATGGGACTGAGCAGCATGCAGTCACCGAAAGTGTCAACATTAGGTTCATCTAGTATTATCCAAGGATTAGCTAGAATAGTACAAGAAGATATCATGTTTATATATGCAACTAAATTAGAGATGCCAAGAAGGGAAGGAGGAGGGAATGAAAAGGTTCCCATGAGAGAGGAATCCTTAAGTAATGCACTGCGTAAACCCCCATAGTTAAATTCAAAAAGAGTCAAGGGTTCTCTACTTGAATGGTTCATGAGGCACAATACTTGCTAAGGTTTTGCAAATGGGGTAGCAAGCTAAGTGGGCTTGATTGTGGGGAAAAACTCCAAAGTTAAGCGCGCTTGAGCCAGAGGATATCTGGGATGGGTGACCTCCTGGGAAGTCCTGGTTACCGGGTGCAAGCCCCGGAAGTGATGATTGATGCTATGTGATTCGTTCTCCACATTTCACTAGTTTCAATCCCACTTCTTCACCACTGTGAGCATCACCCGATGCAATGAGTGCTAAGTGAACTATTCAAAAATCATGAGAAATTAGTCAGTTACGACTACCTCTCATGGAAATGGTCATACGTGAATGACTTACTTAACGCGGTTGAATCCCAAAATGATATCTAAAAAAAAATCCTTAAGTAGTATAACCTCGACATGTTGATATGGGTGTTGGGTTCCCCCCACAAGAGGGACGCTTCCAGTAACTTGAGAACTAGAGGAAATGAAATTGATTTGATCAATGGCTACTATACAACCTTTATGAGGAAAATCAATCATTATAAAATATGTCGAGACAATAGCAACCATAACATAGACCCATGTACGACCCAATAGAATATTATAATCTAGAATTTTGTTAATGAATTCAAATTCTACTAATATGATCTTGCCGCCTAACTATACTTGTATAGAATTCAAAATTCCACAAAATTTATAGTTTCTTCCATCAAAATAATTTAGAGTGGTCGATGACTGACTTAACTATGGAGAACCAATATCCTTCCAGCAAGACTAGACATAATACAGGTTGATACTCCCTCGTCCACAATGAAACGATGGATGTTCTTACCATGAATAATAACCTGGATCATGAAAGATAATTGAGCCAGAAGTTGAGGTGTATATTCCTTATGGTTAAAAGCTACTAGCTTAAAATCCATAGGATCAATACATCTAATTTTCAATAGCAAAGCCTTCTTTTACGAGGGGAAATTTTGCAACACCTCAAGAGTTGAAATAGCTAAAAGTGCTTGAGCCATATCTTCAAAAATTTTGTAATTTTGAGTAGCTCTTACGCGAGGGTTGAATGTAGATTTATGGATAACTCCCTTGTGAGGCTTAATCATTACCTCAGTAGGTACAGTATTTGGAGTAGGATTCGATGTAGGTGTTCTTGAATTAGAAGGTTGATCAATAGTCTGATTGTTCGAAGGATTCACATTACCATAGTCTTTATTTTGGGTGGCCACCATAACATAATTTTTGGGCTTAGCAGAGGAAAGCATCAAAACCGAGTTAGAGGAAGCAGGATCCTGGGCAATAATATTTGTCTGTTGATTCAGAAATGAATTTTCCAACACAGTGGGTGTAGTGGATGATTTAAGGAATAGATTCACTTCTAGGCTGTGCAGAAAATCACAAGTGAAATTCTCCTCACAAATCAAACATGGGTAACGAGGTTTCCATTTTTCTTCAAAATACTAATTATTTTTTTTATCCTACGAAGGGTTATCTTTCTTGTTTTTACCTTTTCCTTTCTTCTTACATCCTAGCTGTTGATATTTTCCTTTGGAAGATTAAACGACATTGATCTCAGAAGTAGAAGTCGTAGGAGTGGAAGGAGGGCTTTGAGCATCCATAGAAAGAGTTGAACCAAATGGTTTATTTGTTGAGTGTGGGTTGGCATAACCAATCATTCCATTGGTTACATGTGATTCTTTACTAGGAGGTTGAGAAATAGTACTTGAAGGTCGCAGAGCATTTGGTATTTTATCATAAAGTGTGCCAGATTGGGTGTTAATGAGATCCAAATACTGGGCATGAGGAATTACCTTCTCTTTGGTCATGACTACGCCCTAAGTGACGTCTTTTTTGATTGATGGCAATAGAGACTTGAAGAACCATTCAACTAACAATTGGTCAGGAACAAAAGTTCTAACCAAACAATGACATTGTCACCACTCATGAATGTGATTAGAGATGTGAGTGGCATCATTCTATTTGAAATTATTTAAAAGTTTAGTTCCAGTTTCATATCTTGTGGGTAAATGGAAATGTGTTAGGAATGTCATAGCCAAGGCATTGAAATTATCAAACAAAGCGTGTGGTAGTTCGATATACCATTTTTTTGTTCTACCGGTGAGTGTACGCTCTAAAAGACGTAATTAAATAGAATCATTGTTAAGAGAGTTTGAAGAACACCACAAATGATATGTCATCACATGTGTGGATGGGTCTTCTCCATGATTTCCATTGAATTTATGGATATTGCTAGGCAATTTTGTGAGAATAATTGACTACCAAGGAGAATGAGCTATGGGATCATTGGTGAGCCTAGTTAAATCTGGTAATTCAAGAGTTACTACAAATGGTAACTTCCTATTGAGGTCCGATGGAGAGTATCATAGGTAAGATGGGATAGCCTGAGCAACAAGTATCTTTGTTCTGGGATAAGGAGGATTTTGATAACTAGAATACACATAACCTTGCCCAACACTAGGATGACCTTGTAAAGGTTGAAACAGCTAGGTTTGGATTTGTTAACCATAAGGTATTTGAGAGGTACCTTGATATGGTTGATATTGTTTCCCTATGGATTTTTTCATCATCCCGAAACATAAGGAGGGTTAGGTTGTGCCTATGTCATACCATATACATTTTGACCCGGTTGAGGAATGACCTAACCAAGCAGTTGCAATTGAAAATTACGTTGAAAAGTTTGGGTATATATGGCTTGAGAGGTGCTAGATACCGGAAAAATAGGTTGAGTTAAAGATGCAGCCTATAAAGGTTGAATTACATTCACTTGAGCTTGCACATACTGAGAGATGTGTTTTTTAATAGGGATCTAAGATGTAGGTGGAACAGGTTGAGAAACTAAAGATGAATCCATAACCAAACCAAGTTGTATGAGCATGGTAGGTTTCCAAACATTAGTAGCCATCCCTGAATGTGGAGGACTCATATGAGGTTGAGCACTAACTTGAGGAGATGGAAATATTCCTGCAATAGGTTCCCCCTGTTGAAAGAGGAGGATAAGATGGAGGCAAATTCCCACGAAGAGGAGGATTCCCAATAGGATATGAATTGGGTTGTTGGAGGTGTCCATACCCACTAACATAAGGACCATCCTACTGCTGAACTATAGGAGTAGATGTAGGAGGAAGAGTAGACTGTGTATCACACATCAAAGAAGTGCTAGATCGAATTCCAAACATAGAAGACATGGGAGAAGTCCATGGACTGGATTTTGCACCAGAAAAGGTAGTAGACAATGATTGGTAACCAGGCAGGATGAATGGGCCACCATACAAATGTGTCTCTAGTGATGTCACAAACATATATGAAATTGCAACCTGGGTTGTCTCAATTATGGTAGATCAGGATGATAAACCATAGTGGATTTAATCATGGTTAACTGTCCCAAAGAATATCGTCGCGAGAAACTCAAGGGTGAGTTGAACAGAAAAGAATCATATAAAGGAGATTGGGATGGATTATGAGGAGAAGGAAAAGGATGGGCCTGATAAAGATGATTTCTTCTCAAATGAACATGAGAGGTAGGCAGAGGCTCTTGCTCTAGAATTTATTCAATACTCACAAGACCAGGTGGAAGTGGTTCACTGTCAGGTCCAAGATATATGGTTTTTGGTTGAGTCTAAGACAGAGGAAGAGAAGGGAAAGTCCTTGACGTAATAGTTGTAGATAGTTAAGGTGCCTCAGGTTGTATAACCTTAGGTTGTGTTGTATCTCATTCAATATAGTCAGGTTCAATAACCTCAGGTAATGATATTTCATGTGTTTATGTTTCGGCTATGTCAGACTCACCAACTAATGGAGACATAATCTCGGGTTCTGTACTCACAAGAGAAGATGATTTTGATGGATCTATCTTAGTTGAAGGACCAAAAGTAATAGCTCCTAAAGTACTAGATTCAGTATTTTATGTATTTTTGTGCTTCTGAAAATGGCCAGAAGTTGCCTCTGGTGGAAATGGAGGCTTACTTTTCATTCTATGTGAATGACAGAGTGTATGGTTTTTTTCTTCCATGTTGGTATACTAAATTTTAACAATTAACAAAAAAATAATCAAAGAGGGTAAACTAGCCATAAATTTTGACCAAGCAACTATGACCTGCAATATACAACCTTGGAGAACCAAGGATTTACATACGAGCAGGAAATCTCCCCAAATGTTGTGTTTAGTGTATCACAGTATACAAGGCGGCTGACTTGGTTACCTACGGTGAGGATAGCAATCTATGGCAGACTTCCAAAATATACCCAACGGTATGTGGAAGTTTAGTCCATGTTATTGTTTTCTAATGTGTAACCATACGATGATAACATTCCCATATAATTTCCATGTGTGGAGTGCCATCCAATATACCTGGAGGTACATGGATAAGGTTCTAATACACTTACGTACATGGAACGGGATATCACCCCCAGAAAGTAGCCCTAGAAAGAAATGACAACTCCTATGTTTATAGATGTTGGAACAAATCTCTAGGAAATACCTATAGATGTCTACATTAATGTTTCAAATCCTCCTTAATATTGATTCAGTAAATTTTAAAGTTTAACTTGAATTAAGTTTCAATTTACAAGGCTCACCACAAATTTCACCTAAATATCCTAAAAATTAAATCTAGCATGATAAAATGAAAGTTTTATTTTCAATGAAAATATATTTATGGGAGGGAAGAGAACAAAGAGTGTGCAGCATCCAATATGCAACAAGAAAGATTGTCAATCAATTCCACTTAATACAATTGTTCCTAATTCCAAATTCACACAAAAACCCCTAAATGCAATGCATGATGTATAAGATTTTTCTTTTTTATTCCACTTAATTTTCATATGAAAAATAAGATATTTTCCTAATCACTGATAAAATAAACTATTCATAACGATGATTGAAACACCAATTCCTTCAAGAAATCAATTTTCTAATTACCAAATTAACAATAACAAAGAAAAATCTAAAGAAATTCTTATCAAAGGCACTCAAAACCAAAAGTAAACAATATGAAGGATTCTGAGAAACCAAGACACACTTAGAGGCGCAAGGAGGACCAACTGGACCAAAGTTAATTAGAGAGAAAACCATGAAAACAAAAAAAAAAAAAAATCATCAAACATGGGTCAACGCAAGTGCAAATAGGATACTAGTGCTCTGCAACGTAGGTGCATAGAAGGTCAAGAAGCACTACAACACTCTACCTCTAGACTAGGGGAGCATTAATCAAGGTAAAGGCCAATTTTTGACACAAAAAATCAAATGAAGCTCAGTGAAAGGTCTTCTTGGGGTTAATTTAGACTGAGTCAGGCAATGGAGGTCTATTGAAGAGGTCAAACAAATACTAAGGACAAGGAAACCACTAAGGGAAAGAAATGATCCCCAGTGGAGTCACCAATTTATTATACAAAATTTATGAATGCGAACAAAAGTAGCTTCCCTAGAATTAGTGAACTAGTCTAGAACATCAAAAATCAAAGAATATAAAGATTCCCTTAGATAAATTGAAGAATGCAAAGAGGCTTACTTGGAATCTGTTGCAATATTTTCTCTCCTCTAAGCTTGTAAGCTCCAATCTTAGCTCGGATTTCTATAATTAGAACCTACACATACAATCACAACAAGACAAAGATCAACGACATCTATGTAGCATTATCCAATTACTCTATTAAATGGATCAACAAAGCATTGAAACATATGAATGTAAACATAACATAAAATATATAGGAAAATGGTATACTCTTTGTATTAATATGAATAGGAGAGATTTTACAACCAAGAATACTAGTTGATCTTGTAGATTTATCCCCAAGTTGACTTCTCCTTCCTTGCCACAAAGCACACCTCAATATCACATTAATGCATGAATATGATGACTCTCCTGGATTCAAGGTAGTAGCATGAGGACATGATAAGTCCCAAAAAGCCAACCCTGATGTTGTAGGTGGTTGTAAATATATAGGAGAGTGTGGTAGTTTAGGAATTTTTATCTATTTAACAATCTAGGCTTGAGATCCACTCTTGATGGGAGGATGATCTCAAGAGATAAGAGGTGGAATCTCCAAGGTAGGATTAGATATGATTCAAAGTTCTTATCTAAGGTAAATGGTTGAAACAACTCCTAGAAGCTTTTGAAAGAGGAAGCTTCGAGATTCTTTTTATTTTTCCTGAATTTCTAGAATCATCGCACTCCCAACAAGTGATAACCTGCTACTGATTAGTGCAGGTGTAGAATGGAGCAAATTTCTTCTGAACGCAGGTCCCTAAAGGGCCAGGGTGCGTTAGGCCTTAAAAATATTATTTTTAAGTACTCAAACTCATAAACTTAGGGATTTAGAAGAGTCATTCTTATTGCTTTATGTAAGGATGTTGACAAGGTGTTCATGGATGTTTATTGATCTAGTTTACAGACCTATTGACCATATTCGACAAAATGGCATATAACAAATATGATCTCATTACCAATGAAAAAAAAGGAAGAAAAGAATAACCATAAAGATAAGTATCAGTTAAAATATTTTTTGTTGAACTTGTGGTTTAATTTGATTAATTTTTTTATGATTAATATCATAAGAATTGTATGCTTATGATATATGTGAGATGTTGAACTATCCAACACAGATATATGATGTTGGTCACAACCAATATTAGAGCAATATTAACATGGTAATGTCATATTGGTGAAATGGAATCTTAATGAAGCTAAAGACCTTAGGGACTAGGCCATTATGGTTAAACTGAAATCCTATGATATGCATTGATCACGATGAGGTGTGTTGTGACAAAGGTGTTGTGTTGTTAGAGAAAGCTAGAGTGATGCCTTGGTTGTGAAACTCCATCAAGAACCTTCTTATGCGAGGAATTTTTGCTAAGGAATGGATCATCTGAGGGATTAGAGAAGTAGAGAAGAGGATGTCTAAACTTGGAAGGTGTGTGATGGCATAGAAGAGGAAACTTGAGTGAATTGGTTTTTAAAGAACCATAAGAATACTCATTAGGATGAGAAATGCATTAGGTGTGCCTTAGTAAGAAACGAGATGAATTGTTTCCCTGAGGAAACATTGAGGATAATGAAATACATGATTAGATAGGATATTTCAAGACATGGAATATGTTGTTGATATAAGAACTGTAATTATTAAGCTCGTATTTTGTTTATATTCTCTGTATATAGAACATCGGGGATGATGTTCCTTTAAGGGGGTGGGGTTTGTAACATCCATCATGTTACTGATGTTGTTGTAATGTTAAAATTGTGGATTTGTAATGCCATAATTAACATTATGTATAAACATAAAATAAATTAAATGTAAATTTAATTGGTGGTTGGCCTGAATGGAGTGACACTGTAATAATTTTCCTTGTCAATATTTTGCTTTTTTTTAATTTTCTAAGCTTTTTGGTTTGTGTTTTAGTGAAGTGTTTCTTCAAACAATTTATTTATACACTGTTGTAAGTGACCAGTACAATTTTAGCTGAAGAAATAAGCATAGTAGACAACATGCACCAAATACCATCCTCTAGAGGCTCAAGCTAATTTATTTAACACTTACAAATTCACTTGCAGCTAATACATAGTAATATACTATTACAACTCTCCTTCTCTAATTTTCTTATGCATAGTATACAGTATTCAAAAATTGAGGGAATAGATGAACGTGTAAAATGGAAAGCCTCCAAATACACTCAGAAATTGAGTTTGAATAGTCATTTGGACTCAGGATTATTAGTTCCAATAAATATTACATGCCCCTTCTTTTGGTTATAAAGTCACTTCCCAGAAATGAATACATTGGCCCAAAACTTCATTAATGGCCCCCACATCATGAGTTGACCCCTTGAGATATGCAACAAAGATGGCACGTTTTTTAGGAGTTTTATTTCAACAACGTAAGCACGCCATATATGCTCATGTACCCTCAGAATAAATTTTTGGATTCATGTTTAAGAAAAAGAGGGAACTGAGCCTATGAGTCTCCCATAGTCCCACACATAAGCCAACAAATTAATATACAACCCAAAAATGACCACTTATCCTGGTTATATCACTTAATATGCTCCACATTAATTATCCTTATCTCTTCTATATATACATAACATAGGTCACAAGGAATCGCATCCAACACTTGGATAAAGGTATGGCTTTGGCTAGTACTTGAGTTTCTTTAATCAGATATAAATTGAACCATCGATTCCTTCTAACTATCACCGTGGTGAGAATAGCCACATAAAACTTCAAGCTTGGCCTCTATATGGTCTTGAAGCTTGATTCCCAAGGCTTATATTTTAGATAACTCTTCCATTTGCAAGAATTATATAGAGAATACCAAATAAGCTTCTAAAATCAACTGATAACACATGAATACCTAAATATTTCTTAAAAGATGTGTTCTCCATTAAAGCTCAACAATGAAATATGAGTGATTTCACTCTCAAATCTAAACTAGGGTGTCTAGTTTCAACAACGAAGTCTGTTATGGTGACTAGGGTTCCAAAACCCTAAGCTTTTGCTTCAAACTCTCTCCAAAAGCTCTTTCCTCCAAAAACTCAAAATGCATGAATGAGGAGAGTCTCCTCACTTTCCTTCTTTTATAAACTTAGGGTCACCTTTTCACCTTCCTTTTATTAAATTAACTTCATATATTCACTTTATGATATTTTAGTTTATAAAGTTAAAATGAATTTTCACTTGCCTAAATAATATCACCCTTTAGGCTAGCGGACTCTGACATAAGCTTCCTAACTGGCCGGGGACATTACAGTCCTCCTCACCCAAGATTTGTTGTGCTCAAGCAATTTCAATTCAGGATTTTTGGGCACATGTTCATCTTCCCATATAGCATCTTCTACCAGAAAATATTTCCATTTTACTAAGCACTCGTTCATTTTCTTGTTTTGCAGCTTCCTCTCCCATATATATAGGCTCTTTTCAGGAACCAATATCAATTCTCCTTCCTCATCCAATGGTGTTAGTTTCGTAGAAATGACAACATGTTTCCCCGAGGCATTTTTGAGGCACGAGACATGAAAGACATTGTGAATTTAACATCCTTCAAGAAGTTTGAGTTCATAGGCCACTTCTCCTACTCACCTCAAAACCGTGAATGACCCATAGAACCTTGGTTTCAGTTTTTCCTCCCCTTTGGTTTTTAGAGATGAATTCTTGTGTGGCCAAAGATATCCGGTACACCATATGTCCTACTTCAAAGTTGTGCTCCCCCTTATGTCTATGTATATACAATTTATGTTGATTCTAAGCCATATGTAGATTGTCCTTAGGACTTTGAAAATTTCTTAGCTCTTTTGGATCCAGTCTTTGGCCATTGGTGCATGATTGTACCTAAATATCTTTTCTACAAAATTCATGGCATCATGTCCATATAACGCTTTAAAGAGAGTCATGCCAATGGATATATGGAAAGTGGTATTGTGGAAATGTTTTCCTAGATGCAACCACTTCATCCATGCCTTTTGTTGGTCAGTCACATAATTCATGAGATAGTCTTCTAGCCACTTGTTGACTATCTTTGTCTACCCATCAATCTATTGGTGATAACTAGTGCTCAATGTTATCTCAATTCCCACAAGTATGAAAATATCCTACCAAAATTCGCCCATGAACTTGCTATCTCTATCTAGAAATGGACTTCAACAACCCATGCAATCTGAAGATCTCCTTGAAAAATATCTCAGCCACCTATGAAGCTAAATATTTTGATGATATGGAAAAGAAATGGGAAAATTTTGTCAGTCTATCTACCACGACATATGTGCAAACTTTTCCCTCCACTTGAGGTAATCAAGTGATAAAGTCCATGGAAACGCTCTCCCACTGCTACTCTGGAATGGAGAGGGGTTGCAGTAAACATGTTGGATGAGTGTTCTCTATTTTGTTTTGGTGGCAATTTTTGCACTCCCTCACAGATCTCAACACATCCATCTTGAGGTCTTTCCAAGTGAACCTCTTCCCAATCTTTTTGTAGGTCTTTAGATATTCTAGATCCCCTCCTAGGGGTGAGTTGTGAGCTGCTTGCACGATTCTCTCTCTGAGTTTCGATTATGGCACAAGATAGATCCAATCCTTAGAGTAAATAATGTCATTCATAATCCAATACCTATCATCATAGATCAATCCTTCCATAATTTTACAAGAAAAAATATTCTTTGAATACTCTACTAGAAACAGCGACTTCCAATCTTCTATCATCTCTATGAGTGAAAAATTGGATGGAATTATCTATAAAGCATCCTCCAATATATTGTTATTTCCCTTGACATACTATATCTCGAATTCGTAGGCCTGCAAGTAGCTTATCCACTTTTTCTACCTCTCACTCAGTTCCTTTTTCCCCGTGATGAACTTAAGGTTGTTATGGTATGTTTGTATCTTAAATTTGCTTCCCACCAAATAATGCATACATTTGGCCAATGCATGCATTATCGCCAACATCAACTTATAATAGATAAAATATCATAGCTCATGATATCTGAGCTTACAGCTTTTGAATGTTAATGGGTGTTGATTTTGTATATGAACTACTCAGATTCCTATCCTCGGAGCATCCCATTCCAGCACGAATGGCTGGGTGAAATCTAATAAAGAAATCACAAAACATGTGCTCATCAACTCCTTCATCTTATCAAATGTTTCATGTTCTTTCTTTGACCAGAAAAAAGGCTCCCTTCTTAGTGAGGTATATGGGAGGATTTGTTAACTATGAAAACCCCTTAACAAAATTCTTGTAGTAAGTTCAAAGACCAAAGAAGCTCTTCAATACTGTGACATTCTTTAGGGTGGTCAATTTAATGATTGCCTAGATTTTCTCTTGATGCACCTATACCCCATCATGATCAATCACATGCCTAATATAGAGCACCTGTGTTATGCCAAATTCACACTTGGACTCCTTTGCATACAATTTCTTCTCCTCCAAAATTCCCAACACCTCATCCAAGTGTCTCAGGTGGCCTTCCCATGTCTTATTGTAGACCAATATGTCATCAAATAAGACCAACAAATACTTCTGCAACTTCTTATTTAACACATGGTTCATAAATGATTAGAAATTCATAGTATTGTTCTTAGCCTGAATGGCATAACCAAAAACTCACAGTGCCCATAGTGGCACCTAAAAGTCTTCTTCAGGATTTCTTGCTTCCAAAACTGGATCTGATGATAGCCAGAATGAATATCAATATTCTGTTGTTTTATGGTGTACTTCCCGATGTAGTAAAGTAACTAACAACCCAACACCATATGAGTGTATAGTACATCCATCATAAATAAATCCCCTGTCATTGTATACCCATGGTGAGTTGTAATTTGGGAATGTATCTGCTACAATCCATTTGATGTTTCCCAATAATGACAATTGTAAATCCATCGAACTCCTGAGTATGAGTCCCTCTCCACTCCACCATCTCCACATCTATAAAATTATGGGAATCCCCCACGCAAATCAATATTTTCACCTTTTTCCCTTTTATAAACCCTCTAACCCTGAAGGTGTGATATCTAGGAAATGTTGACATGGAGTCTATAATATAATTTTTTCCCTCTACATGTGAAGCCTCACCCCTAGCTACCTAGTGAAACTATCCATGTACATGTCCTTATCCTTGTCTCAATACTAGCTCCTCATCCTCATAATGATTGTCACTCTCCGAATAAACCTCAATATAATGAGCTTTGCCCACTTTGTCCTTGCCAACACAATTATGCCCCAGTGTCCATGGTTCTTGATCATTGAAGAAAATTTTATTCGTCCCTAGATCTTTCTAGGTCTCATCATCCATCCTCAGTTTATTGGTCCACTCCTTCTGTAAGGGCTTGACTTCTTTTCCCCTCTAAGGGAAATATGGTTTAGGAGTGAATTTATTCTTGGAAGAAACATCCTGTAAGTCTCCGGTTTTGTTTATAGTCACAAGAGGAGTGGTGGGTTCAAATCTCTTGACCCATCCACATAGAGGTTCTTCCAACCCCTCTATAAAAAGCATCACTAATATAGGCTATGAAATGTTTGTGACCATGACTACCAGCCTCTAAAACTATAAAATATAGGACTCCAAACTACGTGTCTACTTGAGTTGTGCTAGCTCTCTAAAATGAAGCCCTGGATCCTTCTTGTTGAAGCACTCAATAAGTCTATAAGTGAACTTAGAGTATGAGGTGATGCTTCTATGGACCATAGTCACCAACCCATGGTACCACCACTCATGGTCCTCACCATCCAAGTGTAGGGTGGCCAATTTAATATCCTCCTCCTTTGTCATATGATGTAGCTAAAAATAGGTGTCCAATTTTTGTAGCCATGATCAAATTGAACATTTGGATGACCCATAAAATATGGGATGGTCACCTTCCCCATTGTTTTATGTAGCTCTTGACTCTTCCTTGGGAACCTATGAGATGGTTTAGACCTACTCTTCAACAGAAGGTGGTAGAAATCAGTAAAATTCATAGCCGGATGAAAATCTTGCCTGAGTGCTTGGTACTGCTCTGTGTAATGTGCATAAGGCATTCCAAAATTAACCTAATATGTTAAATCCTCTGCAATATCTTGTAAAAACTAAGGAATATTGGGTCTGGTAATTTTATTATTAGTATGTGAATGGATTTGCAAATGGGTACGAGCATGGCTTCCCACAACAATGTTTGACCATTCTCCATTCAATGGCTCCTTCCCAGTGCAGGCCCTTGTGTTGGTCATCCCTTTCATCAAGTCTACCATCTCTTTTTTGCCTTTTCCAAGTCATCTATAACCCTAAGCAAGATGTTAAATGCATATTCCTCCTTATCTCCCATATTTGGCCTTTCAATCTCAAGTGTTTACTCTATCTCCTTCCCTTTTTTTGGTGTCCCTTC
Organism: Pinus taeda; assembly: GCA_000404065.3. Classification (NCBI taxonomy): domain Eukaryota; kingdom Viridiplantae; phylum Streptophyta; class Pinopsida; order Pinales; family Pinaceae; genus Pinus; species Pinus taeda. The sequence goes on from APFE030650960.1 coordinate 16,626, forward strand.
ACTATCCATATCAGGGATGTCTTCTTTTGTAAGGGGAGTTGGTTCTCTATAAGTGTGCCTCCTTCTATATGTTATCCTTGTATATGTATTTTCTTCTATCATGTGACCACTATCAGGCTGCTTCGAAACTCTTGAACTTTGTATTTACAACAATAATCCATGGTTGAGCCTAGATTAAGCTATGATACCACTGTAATAATTCGCCTTGTCAATATTCTGATTTTTCTTTAATTTTTTTTATATTTTTGGTTTGAATTTTAGTGAAGTGTTTCTTCAAATATTTTTTTTATATATTGTTGTAGGTGACTAGTAAAATTTTAATTCAAGGATAAGAACAATACATAACATGCATCAAATAACATCCTCTAAAGGCTCAAACTAATATTTAACACTAAAAAAATCAATTACAATGGATATATAATAACAAAATAATATAGTTCCTCTATTTTGCTTATGCAAATTATACAATATTCAAAAACAAGGGAATATATGACAAATATCGCTCAGAAATGGAGTTCGAACAACCACCTAGACTCAGGATTATTAGTTCCAATAAATATTATCTACCCCTACTTTTGGTTATAAAGACACTACCCAAAAATGAATACATTGGCCTAGAACTTCATGAGTGGTCCCCACATCACTAGCTAACTCCTTGGATATGAAACAAATATGGAACATTGTTCAAGAATGCTACTATAGAAATGTAAGCACACTAGATATACTCTTGTCCCCTTGGAATAAATTCAGGGAGTCGTGGTTAAGAACAAGAGGGCACTCGGCCTATCCGTCTCCCACTGTCCCACACACAAGCCAACTTATTAATACACAACACATGTCACAAGGAATCATGCCCAACAATGGGATAAAGGTGTGGCTTTGAATGGTACTAGAGTTTCTTAAATCAGAGATAAATCAAACCAATGGTTCCTTATAAATATCACCACAGTGAGAAAAACCACATAAACTTCAAACTTGGCCTCTATATGGTCTTGAATCTTTCCGATGCTCATATTTTTGGTAACTCTTACATCTGCAAGAATGATATAGAGAATACTAAATAGGCTTCTAAAATCAACTGATAACACATGAATACCTTAATATTTATCGAAAATATAGTTCTCCATTAAAGCTCAGCGGTGAAATCTAAGTGATTTCACTCTCAATGCAAACTACGGTGTCTAGTTTCAACACCAAAGTCTACAATGGAAGCTAGGGTTTGAAAACCCTAATCTTCTCCTTTAAACTCTCTCCAAGGGTTTTTTTTTCTTGAAAAACTCAAAATGAAAAAATGAGGAGATTCTCCTCACTTTCCTTCTTTTCTAAACTTAAGGTCACCTTTTCACCTTCCTTTTATTAAGTTAACTTTATAAAGTAACTTTATGATATTTCACTTTATAAATTTAAAGTGAATTTTCACTTGCATATGGAATATCACCCTTTCTCATTTTTAGACTTTTTGATGTTTTACTTAGGAAATTTAAGTCCCCTTTATTAAATATTTCCCTGCATTAGCCTACGGGAAGCACTTTATGCTAATGGAATTTGAAATAAGCTTTTTAGGTGGTCAGGGACATTATGGACACACAGATCCAAGGTTTTGAGAGGGTTTCCTATTGTGTGATTGTTGGTTCCTTGTCACATTCATATTGATTGTTGGTAATGTGCTTGTTGGGTAGATCCATACTGGTAGAATTTAACCTCTTTAATGTTTGTCTAACTAACCACTAACCGACACTAACAAGAATTAAAGGGTTGTGGAGTGGAAATAATGGGGAATGATGGTACCATCCCTATTCTTCCTCGTGTTTCAAGACAACTGGAATGAAATTCCAGGAATACAAAGTGGAGAATAAAAAACAACTCCCTCACCCGAAGAGGGAGGAGATGGTGTAACATACCAAACCACAAACTAATAGATAAAAGGATGTGAATATATGGAAGGGAAGAGACAACTTTCAAAAATAGATAGCATGGAATAGATGAAAAGAGAGGAAAAAATGGGTGTTAACCCATTATCAAGGGGTAGAAGGAGTTCTGAGTTGAAGAATGGGATGCAGACACTCTCTCAGGTATCCTAAAAATGAGAATGATTGTTGAGTAACAGTGGAGGGAGCTGGTAAAAGTTGGGAAAAGAGGGGCCAAGGAGCTCCTATACAACCAAATGGTAAGACTAAATTGGTTTGGACCTTGGGTTGAATTCCTATGATTGGGATTAGAGGAGTGAGGAAGGCACTATGGAGATTTATACTAGAGTAATATACATAATTCACTTGGGAAATGGACCCCACATCTTCAACATGTGACGATGTCCTTGGAGCAATTCTTTTGAAAGGTACCTCCTTAGACTTTAGATCTAACTCGAGGGTGGTCAGGTGTAAGAAATATTGTAGTTTAGTTAGCCTATGGTTGGGTGAAGGGTTGAAGTCCCTCCTTTAGTTCCCACCAAATCTAAACTCTCTAAGATAAGTATAATGGTTTTATCATATTTTATTATGAATTATGATAGTGCTTTTTATATTGTTGTCTTATGTGTAGCTCTATGTGCCTCATGAAGAATTACTTGCTATCAATGTATGAGAATGGTTGATAGTAGATTATTATGTGTTTGGTTATATGGAAAAAAAAAAAAAATCTATTGACCTAGGTATTTAAAAATTATTCCATACGTTGGGTGTTACATAAATTTTTGGTTAATGTTGAGAATGTGTTTATGTGTGATGAGATAATCTTGAGAGTCTATACATACTTATACATGTCATTGTGTGTTCTAAGATTCACTGTTTAAATTGGATTTACATGCTTCTTGTATAAGCATGCAAACTTGCAAGCCCTCTGGAAGAGGAACTGAGAATTCCCATCTCATTAAGGGAACTACCTAATCTACAATAGAGAATTAGGCTTAAATGATTGAATTGTCGTAGTCTGGCCTTTAGAGCTAGTTATTTCTTTTGCTCGAGATTTATGGTAAACTAAGCTTTTTTGGCACCTTTGAACTCTTTTTAGGCACAACATTCTTAGGACTTGGTTTTTATCTCATAAACTTATTTTTTTGGCAGAGGCACTAGTTCTTCAAGAAATGCTAGTGAAATTCCCTTGAGTTTTCCTTCTTTACAAGCTTTAGTAGAAATCATAAATTCATCAGGGATTGGATTTCCCTTTAATGTACTTTGTATTTGGGATGGAGACTTCTTCATTTCCCCAAGTTTTATTTGTATCCAGATACTCAAGGGGCAAATTTCCCATCTCATTCTTGGATGCATCCGGTGGTCTGGGCATCTAGAGGGAAAAGGTGTGAATTATTTAGAAATTTCCAAATTTAGTTTAGACCAGAGTTAGTGGTAAGCATAATTTATAACCATAGATCTTAGGTGGGTTGGATTTTCTGATTAATTTGCACGAGGACCATATTTTGTGTTTTTTTGCAACATCTAGGGGTCTGAAGGTCCAAGGAATGTCAATGGTGGATAATATTGTGAACACCCATATTTCTCTAGAGCTATATATAACATAAATCTTCTACAAGTTTAATGAAGGAGACCATGGTGGACCCCACTATTGAGAGAAAAACTTCACGTACTTGGAAAATTTCCATCCATTGCATCCATTTAGTGATGGTACTACCCACTGCCCATGGGTGTTGCTAGAGTTTCATGTTCCAAAATTGGGCGCTAGTGGCAGTTGATGGAAAAATGTCCATTATTGGGCCTGTTAGTTAACATATCAGTCACTATAGGTTTTCTCTGGATAGTTAAACTCCCTAGTCTAAAGGTTGAGAACATAGACAAAGATAGGAAATTCATTATCATTTGAAAAAAACATAAGGTATATTCACCAAATGTACTTAGCCTCGTGTCAAAGTTATCATTGTTAACAAGCAATTGTTTTGACAAGATCATTATGGAAATGGCCTAGACTTATGACCCCAAAAAATTACAAGCCCCCGATGGTCTACGGTAAACCACTTGAGTTAATGTTAGGGTACCTTGATGGCCATGATCTATCAAGGTGCCCCCTACCCTATTTACAAAACTAAGCTTACACCTCGTTGTAAAATGTTATGCATCCAACTCACAAAATAGAAGAAAGAGATAGATCAACGACTTCAAAAGTAGCCTCTTCGAGGGGGCAACCTCATAAATGAACAATTCTTGGATGATACAAATGACAAGACCTCCTTCCTATATCTAGGAGTCTAAGGGGCCACAATATAATCAGAGCTGACATAACAATAATATTGTAAGGGCACAACAATAACAATAGTGGCCTTCTATGGGGCACAATAACAACAATATGGGGACAACATGGGCACAACAATAACAATTTGGGGTTACAATGACAATAATAATAAGGGAATACACTAGTATTATAGGGACCTAACATGCCCCTTTCCTTCAAAAAGTGTTGTCCTCAATGCTTGAGTAGTTTTGGATGCTTCTATATAAAATTCTCATCCTCCCATGTGGAATCTTTAGCGGGTAAGTTCTTCCACTTGATGAGATACTCTGAAATTGATTGATTTTGCAGTTGTCGAGTTCTTGTTTCTGTGACTCCTTTAGGTTCCAATATGATTTTTCCTTCCTTGTCAAGTTCTAAAAATATTGTTTTAACTAGGAGCTTGTCACCTATCACCTTCTTTAAGCATGAAACATGGAAAATTGGGTGCACTCAGGAAGATGGAGGAAGCTCCAATTTGTATGCCGTAGTACCAATATTTTACGACACCTTGTACGGACCATAATACTTTGGTGATAATTTATTATCCTTCTTAGCTTGCTTGAAGGACATTTGTTTGTATGGTTGTAGCCATAGAAATACCCAGTCACCTACATCAAAAAGCCTTCCACTGTGACGTTGACATGACTATTGTTTCACTCTATTATGTGCCAAAGTGAGGTTATCCTTTAAGAGTAGGAGAACTTGTTGTTGAAGCTTGATGTGATCTTCCATTACTTGAACCTTGTAATTTTCTCTTAAATATGATGTGATGGATGGTGGATGATATCCATAAAGTTCCATAAATGGGGTCATTTTTGCTGCAGTATGGAAGGAAGTGTTATACCACCATTCAACCAGAGGCAACCATTTGACCCATTGAGTCTATTTATCATATACAAAGAAACGAATATATCCTTCCAAACATTTGTTCACTATCTCAGTTTTCCCATTAGATTGAGGATGATAAGATGAGCTATGAGCTAATTGATTACCCAGACAAGAAAATAATTCTCTGCAAAAGTCTTCATTGAAACTGGGATCTTTGTCACTTACAATAATCATTGGGTTTCTATGTAGCTTTTGAATTGTTTCCATAAATGCAATAGCAACTGTACTGGCTTTAAATGGATGAGAGAATGCACAAAAGTGTGCATACTTGGTAAATCTATCAATTACCACCATGTTGACACTCTTTCCTTCATACATGGGTAAACATGTGATAAAATCCATTGAAACTTCCTCCCAATGTTGACATGGACTGGATAAAGGTTGTAATAGACCTGGGTTCTTAATTATCTCAACTTTATTTCATTGACAAACCAAACATTTCACCAACCACTTTTGAATATCAGATTTAAGGCCATCCCAAAAATTCCTTGTTAACCATGTGGTAATTTTTTAAAAATCTTGAGTTCCTTGCTAAGGGAGAGGTGTGAAATTTCTTAAGAATCTTTTGTTTGATTTGGGAATTCTTACAAATGTATAAGCGATCTTTTTACCATAATGAATCATTTTTCTAGCTAAATGTATCAAATGTATTGGGATCTTGTTGTAACTTTTGAATGAGTACCCACACTTCTTCCTCATTCTTCCATTCATCCCTTGCTTCTTTTATCCAATCTGGTTGGATAATATAAATGGTGCAAAGCAATGCTTCCACATCCTCATCCTTTCTTGAGAGTGCATATGAAACAACATTTTGCTTCCCTTTTTTCTAGATGATTTCAAAGTCATAGCCCAACATCTTTGTGACCCATTTTTGATGCTCTTCTGAAGATAATTTTTTTCTAAAAAGTATTTAAGACTATCATGATCTATTTTAAGCTTAAAGCGTCTTCCCATTAAGTAAGGTCGTCATTTCATAAGTGCATGTAGTATTGCCAACATTTCCTTTTCATAAATAGTTTTGTGTAAATACTTTACTTTGATTAGACAAAAAAAAGAAATGGTTATTTGTTCTCTCATTAAAACAACACCAATTCCATTTCCTGAGGCATCACATTCCAAAATAAAGGTTTTTTTGAAGTCTGGCGTAGCTAAGACCGATGCTTGGCACATTACCTATTTAATATGTTCAAAGGCTTTCATTGCTTTTGGTGATCTGAAAATGGGGCTCTTACACTTCTTGTCTAACTTACAAGAACCTCTCCCACTTCCAAAGCTTTAAATATTCCCAAGTCTACTTGATTAACCAATGCGGAATTAAGAAATGCTTGAAAACAATGTTGTATGCTTGTATTGATTTTTAACTGTTCATGTGTTGTAAATTAATGTGTTGAAACTGATATATAAATACATATAACAGTGAATAATGCAGCAATAATCGATCACATAGAAACAACAATTTAATTAGGATTTCACCCACAACTCTTGGTCTACATCTCCGTGAGCTCTAGTCAATTCAACTAGGCTCTCTGGGATTATGGTATAAGTCTTTTTTAGAAGCTCTTAGCTTAACTTCTACTATTTTACACAAAAACAGTGCGTTTTTATCCCTTGCCTCTTGAAGCTCTGGCTCTTGGATCTGGCTCTTGTCTCTTGGTTCTGGCTCTTAGCTCTAACTCTGGCTCTTTGGCTCTTGGTTCTGGCTCTTGGTTCTGGCTCTTGGCTCTAACTCTGGCTCTTTGGCTCTGGCTCTTGGTTGTTAGCTCTTTGCCTCTGGCTTCTTTGCCCTCTATCAGTTTACAGCTCTCTCTGGGATTTTCACTTGAACTCCAAGTGACTCCCTTGGCTACTCTTTTGCTTCTGTGCTGCCCCTTTTGCCTTAGCTTCCTAATTTGGCTTGGCTTTCAGCAACAAAAACCCCAACAACACCCTCAGAAACCAACCATCCTCCTCGTTCTATTGTTCTGTGGCTTTTTAAGCCAAATCATGCTGCCTGTTCATTTTCCCTCTTGGGCTCTCTGTCTTCCATCTTTGGTCAACTCGAATCCCTCTTCTGAGCGTTAGTAATCACTGCATAATGTCTTTAGGGTAGGAAGCCACCTATTCCGTAACGGAATGGACCCATCGGCACTTGAAATCCTTCAAAAACAGTCATTCTTTATTTACACAGAGAACGCTGTAAAACATTGGAAAATCCGCAGAGAACACTATTCACCGGATTTGAAATTTTCATAACTGCACTTCATACCCCTATCGGGTCTGCCTGAAATTGCTATCGCAAGTCGCTTCAGCCTTGTCCAAGGTTTCCCTTGGTATATTTAAAATTACATTAAAACAGTGCAAATTCCCACAAAACGGCCTTATGGTGGATTTGAAATATTATTCATTTACATTTTGAAATCCCTTCAGGTCCAGATTCCATCGCATATCGTGATCTCTAGTTGCAACGACCTAGGGGCTTCCCCTTTGGTATCGTCGACATCGATCTACTGATATCGGTGATTGCAATTGCAAGTCACACTATCGCATCGGCCCAGGGTCTTACCTTTGCCTCATGGTATCACCGATATCAATCTATCGATTTCGGCGATCGCACCATCGGATCGGCCCGGGAACTTTGCATTGAGTATACTCTGCCTGCCTCTGATCTGACCCGCTGATCCGATCATCGGAGGTCACTAATCGGGGTGCCTTACCAATCTCTTTCAAAGTTACTACCTTTTTCTGCAGATCAGTATCATCGTGTAAATCATTTTGAGACACATCATTCATGGAATCTTCACTTCCATTTCTGCCATCTTCTCTTTCCACTTTCTTCAGATTTTGTGGAAGCATTGTTGGATTCAAAGTCCAACATTTTGCAGCAAGATGTCCTTGCTTATGGAAGTAAGTGCACTACATGTGCATCCTCTTAATAGCATGATTTTCCTTGTCCAATGGACCTTTGATTGCTTGCTTCCTTTCCTTCAAAAGTTTCCTTTATGTGGCCATTCTCTTCCAACATCTACAAACATGATCGTTATCCAAACAACAAAAGGAACATGCAATTATTTTCCCATACACATGTGGAAATTTATCATGCTTTGCAAAATCAAAAGGAATATGTTTAGAACCATATTTATACCTTCCTCTTTCACCTTCATTGTCTTCATGAGGAGGTGAAGCAAATGAAGAAGTGGCTCCCTTTGGAACACCATCAATATCTTCAAGGTTGTTGGAGTCTCAACAACTCTCCTATTCAAGTGTGTTCTTCTAAACACCTGCATCCTGCAAATGATGTTTCAAACCATTGCATTCCTCTTGAATACAACCTTCACACTCTGTAACGCAACTCCTTCTTGGGGTTGTTTCAATGGCCTTCATGGTAGCCTTGGAACTTTCTCCATAATCTTGTCCATAGCCAAGACCCAAATACTTAGGCCTTTCCCTTCACTTCTGCAAACTTAAACAATATTCAATCTACAAAACAAGCATACAATTAGCCTCTTGTTGTTCAAACACCTTTTAGACAAGTAGTCTTTGCTTTGTCAATCAAGCATTCTGATATAACCTTCCTTGCAGGTGGGGTTAATCAATCTTAGGCTCCAATACCACCTGATCTAAAAATGGGGCTCTTAGGCTTCTTGTCTAACTTACAAGAACCTCTCCCACTTCCAAAGCTTTAAATATTCCCAAGTCTACTTGATTAACCAATGCAGAATTAAGAAATGCTTAAAAACAATGGTGTATGCTTGTATTGATTTTTACCTGTTCATGTGATGTAAATTAATGTGTTGAAACTGATATATAAATGCATATAACAGTGAATAATGCAACAATAACCAATCACACAGAAACAACAATTTAATTAGGAGTTCACCCACAACCCTTGGGCTACATCTCCATGAGCTATAGTCAATTCAACTAGGCTCTCTGGGATTATGGTATAAGTCTTTTTTACAAGCTCTTGGCTTAACTCCTATTGTTTTACACATAAAAAACGGGTTCAGACACCATTTTATCCCTTGGCTCTTGAAGCTCTCGCTCTTGGCTTTGGCTCTTGGCTTTGGCTCTTGGCTCTTGGTTCTGGCTCTTGGATCTAACTCTGGCTCTTTGGCTCTTGGTTCTGGCTCTTGGCTCTAACTTTGGCTCTTTAGCTTTGGCTCTTGGCTCTTCCGCTTTGGCTTCTTTTCCCTCTATCAATTTACAGCTCTCTCTGGGCTTTTCACTTGAACTCCGAGTGACTCACTTGGCTGCTCTTTTGCTTCTGCGCTACCCCTTTTGCCTTAGCTTCCTGCTTTGGCTTAGCTTACAGCAACAGAAACCCCAACAACATGCTTAGCAACCAACTGTCCTCCTCATTCTATTGTGCTGTGGCTTTTTGAGCCAAATCACACTGCCTGTTCATTTTCCCTCTCGGGTTGTCTGTCTTCTGGCTTTGGTCCACTTGAATCCCTCTTCTGAGTGTTAGCAATCACTACATAATGTATTTAGGGAAGACGGCCACCTATTCCGTAACAGAAGGGACCCATTGGCACTTGAAATCCTTCAAAAACAGTCGTTCTCTGTTTACACAGAGAATGCTATAAAACACAGGAAAATCCGCAGAAAACATTATTCATCAGATTTGAAATTTTCATAACTATGCTTCATACCCCTATCGAGTTCGCCTGAAATCGCTATCGTAAGTCGCTTCGGCCCTGTCCAAGGTTTTGCTTGGTATATTTAAAATTTCATTAAAACAGTGCAAATTCCCACAAAACGGCCTTATGGCGGATTTGAAATATTATTCATTTACATTTCAGAATCCCTTCGCGTCTGGATTCCATCGCATATCACAATCGCTAGTTGCAATGGCCCAGTGGCTTCCCGTTTGGTATCACCGATGTCGATCCGCCGATATTGGCGATCGCAGTCGTAAGTCGCACTATCGCATTGGCCCAGGGTCCCGCCTTTGCCTCGTGGTATCGCTGATTGTGATCTGCCGATTTCGGTGATCGCACCATCGCATCGGCCTGAGACCTTTGCCTTGGGTATACTCTCCCTGCCTCTGATCCGACCCATTGATCTAATCATCGGAGGTCGCTGATCGAGGTGCCTTCCACCCAACTTTAAGTCTTGGCCTCATGCAACGCGATTTTCCCTTATAAGAGTCTTTTGCCCATTTTTAAAGATTTTTTCCTCTTTTGCCAAGGAACAAGGGGAGCTTCTTGATGTGATAACTCCTTCATCTGAAGGCCGTTTTCGCCCATTCAAGTTACGTTGGATTCAGAATGAGGAGATCTCTGTAATGAGACTATTTCCAAGAGCAGCCTGTGACTTTCATTTTCCTCTGATTTACAAATGATTTGTGCCATTTGGCACCTTTTACCTCTTATATGAAGCATTTTAGACTTAGAGGTTTATTTAGGATCCATTTTTGGATCACGCCTTCCCACTAAAAGAACTTTTGGTCTCCAAAAGACTGATATACTGATATGAACAGTAAATGAGAATGACTCACCCTCTTCTTTTCAACCTCCCTACACTTGCCTTTGAATAGTGCCTCTGAACCAAAGTTTCTGACCACTTCCCTTCTCTGGATGGGCTGGTCTTCTTGGGAAGAATTGTCTTCCTCCTTACCTTCCTGCAAAACTTCTGCTGAAATGGTCACAAAAGGTAGTTTGAGCTTCTTTGCCTTGATCATTGATCCAAGTTGGCTCAAACAAATGTGAATTTCATCTGCTCCACAAAACTTTCATTTGTACCTATTTGAAAGGTTGCCAACAACAACAGGCATACAGACAACAACTGGATGGCATAAACTCCTGCTTCAACAAAAGAAACAGATTTCACATCTTGTGAACACCTCCATCTCTTGTATCTACATACAAATGATGGACTAGATAACAAGCCCACAAAACATGCCTTTAAACAAATGACACTTCAAGTCAAGCATGTAGAAAAAGGCCATTAGAACTCTTTTTCAAAACATGAAACACTTCATCATTATCTCCATTTGGAGACCAAGTTCACTTCTCCCAAGTCAAAATGGCATCACATGCATGTCAAAGCAGTCAAACCCGCAAGTTAATTACACATACATGTTCAAAAACAAGGAAATCGTCAACATTCCTATGTTCATGCATCTCCTGCTCATGCATGCATTTCATCCTTCAACTTTCACTTAAGCACACTGTACTTTCGAAGCTGAAATGAAATATAACGTAGATTCATCAATAGACATCAATCTCAATTGGATAATAACTCTAACCATTCCTTACCAATCCCTTTCAAATTTACTACCTTTTTCTGCACATCAGCATCATCATGTGAATCATTTTGAGACACATCATTCATGGCATCTTCACTTCCATTTTTGCCATCTTCTCTTTCCACTTTCTTCAGATTTTGTGGAAGCATTGCTGGATTCAAAGTCCAAAATTTTGCAGCAAGATGTCCTTTCTTATGGTAGTAAGTGCACTGCATGTGCATCCTCTTAATAGCATGATTTGCCTTGTCCAACAGACCTTTAGTTGCTTGCTTCCTTTCCTTCAAAAGTTTCCTGTATGTGGCCATTCTCTTCCAACATCTACAAACATGATGGTTATCCAAACCACAAAAGGAACATGCAATTCTTTTCCCATACATATGTGGAAATTTATCATGCTTTTCAAAATCAAAAGGAATATGTTTAGAACCATATTTATACCTTTCTCTTTCACCTTCATTGCCTTCATGAGGAGGTGAAGCAAATGAAGAAGTGGCTCCCTTTGGAACACCATCAATCTCTTCAAGATTGTTGGAGTCTCCACAACTCTCTAGTTCAAGTGTGTGCTTCTGAACACCTGCATACTGCAAATGATGTTTTAAGCCATTGCATTCCTCTTGAATACAACCTTCACACTCTGTAATTCAACTCCTTCTTGGGGTTGTTTCAATGGCCTTCATGGCAACCTTGGAACTTTCTCCATAAGCTTGTCCATAGCCAAGACCCAAATACTTAGGCTTTTCCATCACTTCTGCAAACTTAAACAATATTCAGTCTACAAAACAAGCATACAATCAACCTCTTGATGTTCAAACACCTTTTAGCCAAGCAATCTTTGCTTTATCAATCAAGCATTCTAATATAACCTTCCTTGAAGGTGGGGTTAATCAATCATAGGCTCTAATACCACCTGATCTGAAAATGGGTCTCTTAGGTTTCTTGTCTAACTTACAAGAACCTCTCCCACTACCAAAGCTTTAAATATTCCCAATTTTACTTGATTAACCAATGCGAAATTAAGAAATGCTTGAAAACAATGGTATATGCTTGTATTGATTTTTAACTGTTCATGTGTTGTAAATTAATGTGTTGAAACTGATATATAAATGCATATAACAGTGAATAATGAAGCAATAATCAATCACATAGAAACAACAATTTAATTAGGAGTTCACCCACAACTCTTGGGCTACATCTTCGTGAGCTCTAGTCAATTCAACTAGGCTCTTTGGGATTATGGTATAAGTCTTTTTTACAAGCTCCTGGCTTAACTCCTATTGTTTTACACAGAAACAGTGGGTTCATACACCATTTTATCCCTTGGCTCTTGAAGCTCTGGCTCTTGGCTCTTAGTTCTGGATCTTGGCTTTGACTCTGGCTCTTTGGCTCTTGGTTCCAGCTCTTGGCTCTAAATTTGCCTCTTTAGCTCTACCTCTTGCCTCTTGGCTCTTCAGCTCTGGCTTCTTTGCCCACTATCAATTTACAGCTCTCTCTGGGCTTTTCACTTGAACTCTAAGTGACTCCCTTGGCTACTCTTTTGCCTCTGCACTGCCCCTTTTACCTTGGCTTCTTACTTTGGCTTGGCTTTCAGCAATAGAAACCCCAACAACACCCTCAGCAACCAACCGTCCTCCTCATTCTGTTGTTCTCTGGCTTTTTAAGCCAAATCACGCTGCCTGTTCATTTTCCCTCTTGGGCTTTCTATCTTCCGGCTTTGGTCCACTCAAATCCCTCTTCTGAGTGTTAGCAATCACTGCATAATGTCTTTAGGGCAGACGAACACCTGTTCCATAACGGAAGGGAACCATCGACACTTGATATCCTTTAAAAACAATCGTTCTCTATTTACATAGAGAACACTGTAAAACACGAGAAAATCCACAGAGAACATTGTTAACCAGATTTGAAATTTTCATAACTGCGCTTCATACCCCTATCAGGTCAGCCTAAAATCACTAACGCAAGTCACTTTAGCCCTGTCCAAGGTTTCCCTTCGTATATTTAAAATTACATTAAAACAATGCAAATTCCCGCAAAACAGCCTTATGGCAAATTTGAAATATTATTCATTTACATTTCGGAATCCCTTAGGGTCCAGATTCCATCACATATCGCAATCGCTAGTTGCAACGGCTCGGGGGCTTCCCCTTTGGTATCACCAATGTCGATCTGCTGATATTGGCAATCGCTGTTGTAAGTCGCACTATCGCATCCGCCCAGGGTCCTGCCTTTGCCTCATGGTATCGCCGATTGCGATCCGCCGATTTCAGTGATCACACCATCGCATCGACCCGGGACCTTTACCTTGGGTATACTCTTCCTGCCTCCGACCTGACCCGTCGATCTGATCATCGAAGGTCGCTAATCGGGGTGCCTTCCACCTGAATTTAAGTCTTGGCCTCATGCAATGTGATTTTCCCTTATAAGGGTCTTTTGCCCATTTTTAAAGGATTTTTCCCTCTTTTCCCAAAGAACAAGGGGAGCTTCTCTTTGTGATAACTCCTTCATCTGAAGTCTGTTTGCGCCCATTCAAGTTGCGTTGGATTCAGAATGAGGAGATCTTTGTAATGAGACTATTTCTGAGAGCAAACTGTGACTTTCATTTTCCTCTGATTTACAAAGGATTTGTGCCATTTGGCACCTTTTACCTCTTATATGAAGTATTTTAGACTTAGAGGTTTATTCAAGATCCATTTTTGGATCATGCCTTCCCACTAAAAGAACTTTTGCTCTCCAAAGTACTAATATACTGATCTGAATAGTAAATGGGAGTGACTCACCCTCTTCTTTCAGCCTCCCTGCACTTTCCTTTGCATAGTGCCTCTGAATCAAAGTTTCTGACCACTTCCCTTCTTTAGATGGGCTGGTCTTCTTGGGAAGAACTGTCTTCCTCCTTGCCTTCCTGCAAAACTTCTGCCAAAATGGTCACAAAAGGTAGTTTGAACTTCTTTGCCTTGATCATTGATCCAAGGTGGCTCAAACAAATGTGAAGTTCATTTGCTCCACAAAACTTTCATTTGTACCTGTTTGAAAGGCTGCCAACAACAACAAGCATACAGACAACAACTGGATGGCCTAAACTCCTGCTTCAACAAAAGAAATAGATTTCACATCTTTTGAACACCTCCATGTCTTGTATCTACATAAAAATGATGGACTAGGTAACAAGCCCACAAAACATGCCTTTAAACAAATGGCCCTTCAAGTCAAGCATGTATAAAAAGACCATTAGGACTCTTTTTCAAAAGATGAAACACTTCATCATTATCTCCATTTGGGGACCAAGTTAACTTCTCCCAAGTCAACATGGCATCACATGCATGTCAAATCAATCAACCTTACAAGTTAATTACACATACATGTTCAAAAACAAGGAAATCATCAACATCCCTATGTTCATGCATCTCCTTCTCATGCATGCATTTCATCCTTCAACATTCACTTAAGCACACTGTACTTTAGAAGTTGAAATGAAATATAATGTAGATTCATCAATAGAAATGCAATCTCAATAAGATAAGAACTCTAACCATTCCTTACCAATCCCTTTCAAAGGTACTACCATTGTCTACACATCAGCATCATCATGTGAATCAATTTGAGACACATCATTCATGGAATCTTCACTTCCATTTCCATCATGTTCTCTTTCCACTTTCTTCAGCTTTTGTGGAAGCATTGTTGGATTCAAAGTCCAACATTTTGCAGCAATATGTTCTTGCTTATGGCAATAAGTGCACTACATGTGCATCCTCTTAACAGCGTGATTTGCCTTGTCCAATGGTCCTCTAGCTATTTGCTTCCTTTCCTTCAAAATTTTCCTGTATGTGGCATTTCTCTTCCAACATCTACAAACATGATGGTTATCCAAACCACAAAAGGAACATGCAATTCTTTTCCCATACATATGTGGAAATTTATCATGCTTTTCAAAATCAAAAGGAATATGTTTAGAACCAGATTTAAGCATTTCTCTTTCACCTTCATTGCCTTCATGAGGAGGTGAAGCAAATGAAGAAGTGGCTCCCTTTGGAACACCATCAATCTCTTCAAGGTTGTTGGAGTCTCCACAACTCTCCTGTTCAAGTGTGTGCTTTTGAACACCTACATCCTGCAAATGATGTTTCAAGCCATTGCATTCCTCTTGAATACAACCTTCACACTCTGTAACGTAACTCCTTCTTGGGGTTGTTTCAATGGCCTTCATGGCAGCCTTGGAACTTTCTCCATAAGCTTGCCCATAGCCAAGACCCAAATACTTAGGCCTTTCCCTTCACTTCTGCAAACTTAAACAATAGTCAGTCTGCAAAACAAGCATACAATCAACCTCTTATTGTTCAAACACCTTTTGGACAAGCAGTCTTTGCTTTGTCAATCAAGCATTCTGATATAAACTTTCTTGAAGGTGGGATTAATCAATATTAGGCTCTGATACCACTTGATCTGAGAATGGGGCTCTTAGGCTTCTTTTCTAACTTACAAGAACCTCTCCCACTTCCAAAGCTTTAAATATTCCCAAGTCTACTTGATTAACCATTGCAGAATTAAGAAATGTTTGAAAACAATGGTGTATGCTTGTATTGATTTTTAATTGTTCATGTGTTGTAAATTAATGTGATGAAACTGATATATAAATGCATATAACAGCGAATAATGCAGCAATATTCAATCACACAGAAACAACAATTTAATTAGGAGTTCACCCATAACTCTTGGTCTACATCTCCGTGAGCTCTAGTTAATTCAACTAGGCTCTCTGGGATTATGGTATAAATCTTTTCTACAAGGTCTTGGCTTCACTCCTGTTGTTTTACACAGAAACAGTGGGTTCAGACACCATTTTATCCCTTGTCTCTTGAAGCTCTGGCTCTTGGCTACGTCTCTTGGCTCTGGCTCTTGGATCTTGGTTCTAGCTCTTGGCTCTGACTCTGGCTCTTTGGCTCTTGGTTCTGGCTCTTAGATCTAACTCTGGCTCTTTAGCTCTAGCTCTTGGCTCTTGGATCACGCCTTCCCACTAAAATAACTTTTGGTCTCCAAAATACTGATATATTGATCTGAACAGTAAATGAGAGTGACTCACCCTCTTCTTTTCAGTGCACTGCATGTGCATCCTCTTAACAGCATGATTAATCAATCTTAGGCCTCGATATCACCTGATCTAAAAATAGGGCTCTTAGGCTTCTTGTCTAACTTACAAGAACCTCTCCCACTTCCAAAGCTTTAAATATTCCCAAGTCTACTTGATTAACCAATGTGGAATTAAGAAATGTTTGAAAATAATGGTGTATGCTTGTATTGATTTTTAACTATTCATGTGATGTAAATTAATGTGTTGAAACTGGTATATAAATGCATATAACAGTGAATAATGCAGCAATAATCAATCACACAGAAACAACAATTTAATTAGGAGTTCACACACAACTCTTGGGCTACATCTCTGTGAGCTCTAGTCAATTCAACTAAGATCTCTGGGATTATGATATAAGTCATTTTTACAAGCTCTTGGCTTAACTCCTGTTGTTTTACATAGAAACAGTAGGTTCAGACACCATTTTATCCCTTGGCTCTTGAAGCTCTAGCTCTTGGCTCTCGCTTTTGGCTCTGGCTCTTGGCTCTGACTCTGGCTCTTTGGCTCTTGGTTCTGGATCTTGGCTCTGACTCTAGCTATTTGGCTCTGGCTCTTGGCTCTTGGCTCTTCGGTTCTGGCTTCTTTGCGCTCTATCAGTTTACAGCTCTCTCTAGGCTTTTCACTTGAACTCCAAGTGACTCCCTTGGCTGCTCTTTTGCTTCTATGTTGCCCCTTTTGCCTTAGCTTCCTACTTTGGCTTGGCTTTCAGCAACAAAAACCCCAACAACACCCTCAGCAACCAACTGTCCTCCTCATTATGTTGTTATGTGGCTTTTTAAGCCAAATTGCACTGCTTATTCATTTTCCCTCTCGGGCTCTCTATCTTCTGGCTTTGGTCCGCTTGAATCCCTCTTTTGAACGTTAGCAATAACTGCATAATGTCTTTAGGGCAGGTAGCCACTTGTTTTGTAACGAAAGGGACCCATCGACGCTTGAAATCCTTCAAAAATAGTCGTTCTCTATTTACACAAAGAACGTTGTAAAACACGGCAAAATCCACAGAGAACATTGTTCACCGGATTTGAAATTTTCATAACTGCGCTTCATACCCCTATCGGGTCCGCCTGAAATTGCTATCGCAAGTCGCTTCGGCCCTGTCCAAGGTTTCCCGTGGTATATTTAAAATTACATTAAAATAGTTCAAATTCCCACAAAATGGCCTTATGGTGGATTTGAAATATTATTCATTTACATTTCGGAATCCCTTCGGGTCTGGATTCCATCGCATATCGTGATTTCTAGTTGCAACGGCCCAGGGGCTTCCCCTTTGGTATCGCCAACGCCGATCTGCTGATATCGGCAATGGCTGTCACAAATCACACTATCTCATACACCAGGGGTCCCGCCTTTTCCTCGTGGTATCGCCGATTGCAATCCGTTGATTTCTGCAATTGCGCCATCGCATCAGCCCGAGACCTTTGCCTTCAATATATACTCTACCTGCCTCCCATCCGACCCGTCGATCCGATCATCAGAGGTCGCTGATCAGGGTGCCTTCTGCCTAACTTTAAGTCTTGGCCTCATATGATTGGATTTTCCCTTATAAGGGTCTTTTGCCCATTTTTAAAGTATTTTTGCCTCTTTTCCCAAAGAACAAGAGGAGCTTCTCTTTGTGATAACTCCTTCATCTGAAGTCCATTTTCACCCACTCAAGTTGCGTTGGATTCAGAATGAGGAGATCTCTGCAATGAGACTATTTCTAAGAGTAGCCTGTGACTTTCATTTTGCTCTGATTTACAAAGGACTTGTGCCATTTGGCACCTTTTACCTCTTATATGAAGTCTTTTAAACGTAGATGTTTATTCAGGATCCATTTTTGGATCATCTAGAATCCAAGAAAATGCATGTTTCTTCAGTAATGTTGTTAAAGGTGCTGCTATTCTCCCATAATTCTTAACAAACTTGCAATAATACCCTGTGAACCCGAGAAATCCTCGCAAATGCTTTATGGATGTTGGTATTTTCCATTCCTTAATGGCTTTAATTTTGTTAGGGTCTACCTTAACACATTCATGAGATACAATATGACCCAAATATTCCACCTCTCATACTCTAAAAAATATTTTGGAGGTTTTTGCATATAATTGTTTCTCCTCCAATAGTTTGAGCACCCTGTCAATATGTTGAACATGATCCTTCCAAGACTTGTTGTAGATTAGTATATCATCAAAAAATAATAACACAAATTTTCCAAGGAAGGGTTTGAAAATGGAATTCATCAAACCTTGAAATGTAGAAGGTGAATTGGTAACGCCAAAAGGCATGACCAAAAATTCATAATGACCCTCATGAGTTCTAATGTTGTTTTCAGAATGTCTTCAGTCTTCATTCTGATTTGATGATTATCTTGAACCAATATCCAACTTGGTGAAGTAAATTTGATCCATGCAATTTGTACAATAATCCATAAATGACAAGAATGGGAAATTTATCTTTAATAGTGAGATTTTTGAGCTCCCTATAATCCAGACACATGCACCATGATCCATCCTTCTTGTGCACCAATACTACTAGAGCAGAGAAAGAACTTTGACTAGGTTGAATTATACTAGCCTCTAGAATTTCTGCAACCATATGTTCAATTTCACTCTTTTGGGCATAGGGATATCTGTAAGGCCTGATTTTTGGAGAAACACTTCTTGAAATCAAATGAATAACATGACCATGATCATGAGTAGGTGGGAGGCCTTTGGGAGTCTCAAATACCTTGGAATGATTTTCCAAGGCTTTTTGGAGATCTAGAGAAATAGATGATTCCAATGTGGGAACCTCTAGCGAATATAATTGTGCAATCACGCCTCATTGTTCTTTCTTTAGAAGATTTTTCATGTAGTTAGAGTTGATTATATTTCTTGGTTTACCTACAATACCCCTTAATTCAACTTCCTTTCCTTACGAAAACAATTTCAAGAAAAGTTCTTGAAAATTAAAATTTATCGTACCCAAAACTTGTAACCATTGGACTCCTAGTACAACATTAGCACCACCCATTGGAATGGAAAGAATTGGACAATTCAATACATATTCTCCCATGGATAGCTTGATATTATGGCACTTTCCAGAGAAATTTATGATTCCTCCATTTGAAACCATCACTTGACACTCTAGTTATGGATATAGGAAGCAATTCAATTCCTTGGTTATCTTACAATGAATAAAATTATGGGTACTTCTTAAATCAATCAGCACTATTACCTTTGTCTTCTTTATATGTCCTTCTATCTTGAGATTTTGAGGAGTGGTAATTATGGCCAATGCATTACAAGATATGGTCGGATTCATTTCTTCTTTCTCTAGGGTTTTTTCTTGGTATATATCCTCTTCTTTTGACATTTCTTGTTCATTTTCTTCCTCCTCTTCACAATCTATGTAAAATAATTTATTCTCAACACACTTATGACCTTTAGTGTATTTTCTATCACATATGTAACAAAGCCCTTTTTCTCTTTTTTCTTCCAATTTTTGTGGTGTCAACCTTGTGGGTTGTGGAAGGTTAGAGGAAACAACACTTCCATCTTTATAGTTGTGAGTGGTAGGATTCCTTGTTGCCATAATTTTTCTTTCAATTTTTCTTGCCAACCTGAATGCCTTCTTCAATGAATCAAGTTCCCAAAGGAAAACCTCATGTTGGATGTTATCCTTTAAAGTCCCTAAGAGCACATCAATCCTATACTCCTCTGGAATACCTTCTACCCTTATATTCAATTTTTGGAAGTCCTTAATGTGCTCCACCATTGAACCCTTTTGATTAAGATTTATCAATTGGCTAAAAATGGTGTTTCTCTTTGTATCCTCATAATGTGCTATCATTTCTTCTGTAAAAATTTCCCAAGTGACAATTTGTTTATGAGAGAAAAGCCATTGATACCACACAAACTGATTGGGTTCCAAATATAAAGTTGCAATGCATACCTTTTGTGTGTTTTGCACATTATGGAGATCGAAATATTGCTCCATCTGTAGTATCCATGTTATGGGATCATTGCCATCAAACTTTCTCATATGGATCTCTGGAACATGGTGGGTCTTCAATCCAACGTTAGAGTCTATGAAATCATGATTAACATTTCTTTTGTTCTCATCATGAGTTTCCTTTACTACCTTTTCGCCAGTAGTAAGCACTTCTTGTAGCAAATTTGTCATATCTATCTTCAAATCTTCCATGTTTCCTTTAAATTTTTCTTCTATACCATCCCTATTAGCTTCCATGCCATCCATATTAGTTTCCATTTCATTCTTTAAACCATCCATCTTAGCTTCAGTTACTTTTTGTGAGAGCAAAATTTGTTGCACTTGGTCTCGTAATTGTGATATATCATGTTGCATTTATTCCTCTTCTTCATGTGTCATAGTAGAGATTTCAGATTGCTTACTAGGTGTTTCATTTTTCTTTCCTTGGTTCATCAATGAATGATAATTATGCTTCATAATTCCCTTTTAATCACTTCAAACTACGTTCTCAAACAAAACTTTTGCAACTTTTTAAAAAAACTACACACCTTTTTTTTTTCCCTTTTTATGATCACAATCTTGAAATGAATGTAACTCTATAATTTCGGATCTCCAAGTTTTGAAATTTTGTCCTGTGATAGCCCTCTGAGTCCACTTTCCAACCTCACAAGTCCAATAATGATTGGATTCTCCAATAAAGAGTTATATGCAATCTCTCGTGATGACATGATTATAGAATGGTTCATGAGAGCGAACTTGTACGACGTGCCATGTGTCATTGTTTCAACCTTCAGCCCTGAACACGATAATAAACAAATTAAAATCGATCCTATTTCTTTCAATTTTTACAAAATTATAATCTGATCCTTAGAGAAAAAATTATGATGAATTTCCTAAGATGACATGTTTGAGATTGAATTCGGGATCCTGCAAAAAACCCTAACTTCCTTAGTTCATACCTCTGAAGATATAGCTAGACAAGATATGACATTTAGTTAAGAGGTTCATAACAATTTCCTCTCAATTGGGTTTTAATTTCAGATTCTAAAGCTTCTTATAAAAAAAGTTATAGCGAAAATTCCACGATGACCTGTTTCAAGCAGTGAAACCCTAGAATCTAAAGCTCTAATACCAATTGTTATGCATCCAACTCACAAAATATAAGAAAGGGATATATCAACGACTTCAAAAGTATCTACTTCAAGGGTGAAAACTCCTTTACATTACATAAATGAAAAATTATTGGATGATACAAATGACAAGACCTCCTTTCTATATATAGGAGTCTAAGGCATCACAATATAATCAAAGCTGACATAACAATAATAATGTAAGTGATCTAAATTTAAATAGGAATGCAACAAATTACAGATATAACCATAAATACAAAGATGTAGCAGAAATAACACTTCCTTTGATTAATATCAAATAATTAAATATACTTTCAAACAGTATGGAAACGAGGCTAGCCCGGTGATGGTAGCTTATCTCTGAGAAGAGATGTGGTGGCTACATGCCTCTAAATTGCGTTATAATCATTCTCAAGAGAATTTTTATTATTAAATAATAAGAGAAAACCCTAAACAACCAAAACCCTAACTCGAGGAGATGTAACACCAAGATTTTATGGGCCCCGTTGCGGTTAGTTGGGAAACTAACTTCCCGGGGTCGTGACTTGGTCATATTATCTTTGTTTGACATGCATGATGCCCCGTTGGAAAGATATCTTTGAGGACTATGAAGGAAAAAATAACTTATACAACTTCTCTGGTGGTAGATTGCCAAAAAACCGTTGTTTAGGGCCTCAAAATGGATCCAGAAGTTTAGGACCCGCAAAACTGCTAAAAATAGTAAATTATGCTACAATTAAGGAAATTGAAAAACTGAAAGAAACAATGGTGGTGGTCCAAGTGGAATTGGTGGGTGGCCACCAATATCAACATGGATCATTCCCCCCCCCCCCCCCCTTAGGAAGCAATGGTACCCATTGCATTGAGTTTCTCCATGAGATGAGGAAACTTCTACTGAACTTGGTCCTTGGTGAGCCACTTGCCTTGATGAAGGAGTTGGCCTGCTTTGACAAATCGATATAGTTGGATCTTCTGCTGGTGAATGTTCTTGATCTGCGTTTCCATGATCTGATCAGTTGCAGCTTGTTCCATGCAGTCTGGATTTAACTCTGTTGGTGTGAGTTGTTCTGCAATTTCGGATGTGTCTAGTAATGGTGGAAAGTATGGCTGAAGGCAATCCACATTAAACACTGGATACTGGCTAAGGAATGGGGGAATGTTGAGCTCAAAATAATTATCTCCCACAAACTTGGTGGTGGTGTATGGCCCATATCGAAGCAGGTGAATCTTACAATGGGGCCCAACAAGGCGCTCCTTCTGCCAATGTAGCCAAACTTTGTCACCCACCTGGAACTTGTGTGGAATTTGATGTTGATCATGTCATTGCTTGTACTTGGAATTGGTTTTGTCCAATATGTCATGGACCTATTGGTAGATGTGTTGAATATTCTCAATGAAGTTATTTGCCTTGTTGGCATCGGACTGGACATGAGTCAAATCTCCCTAAGTCACTGCAACTCATATGGCCACATCAATGGGACATAGTGGCTGGAATTCCAAGCCCACCTCAAAAGGGTTGTGTCCATTCGAGTTGTGGAGAGCCCGGTTATAGCTATTCTAGACATAGGGGAGGCTCTCATCCCATGTGTGTGGATGCTTTGAGTTTTACATGTGCAGAATGTGTACAATCATCCTATTTACAACCTTTGTCTGGCCGTCAGTTTGGGGATGGAAAGTTGTGGACTTAGTGAGCTTGGTGTCAAGCATCGACCAAAGACTAGACCAAAATGTATTGAGGAACCTGCTATCCCGATCTGATATGATATACTATGGGATCCCAAAGTGTACCCACACTCGTTCAAAGAAGAGTTTAGCAGTGGCTTCCATTGTGATACTCTTCTTGTCGGTCGCCATAATAGCCATCTTCAAGAATCTATCGAAGAAAAAAAAACACATTCATTTCCATGCTTAGTAGAAGGAAGGCCTGACATGTAATCCATGGAGATGGATATCCAAGGTCGACTAGGGGTAGGCAGCGGAGTATAGAGACCTTGCTTCTTGATGGTCGGTTTGGCAATGGCGCAGGAAATGTAGGAGCTGATGTACTTCCTGACATCTTGTCTAAGATTCGGAAAATAGAAATACTTCTACAGTACTGCCACTGTTTTCTCGACCCTGAAATGCCCAGCTCCCCGACTGTAGTGTGCCTCCCAAATCATCTTCGCACACTCGCTTAAAGGAACACAAAGGTGTCCCATATGGCATAACAGAGCATCTTGGAGGTAAAAACCTGGAACTTGCTGACCCTCTAAGAGTGTATGGTATGTGTGGCCGAATTCTGGGTCACTTTTGTAGATAAGTGGCCAATCAGAAGTCTCGTACCCACAAGAGTTGAGCACAGTAGTTAACGCCATTATTGGTGGTCGGTTGAGGCATTTTGCAACATTATTTGTGATGCCCTTCTTGTACTTGATATTCAAATGGAACTATTGCAGGTATGTGGACCACTTTTAATGGTGATCATTTTGTAGCTTCCCTTGCGTCTGTAGAACTACAGGGGTCGGTGGTCTATGTGGATGTTCATTTCCTTCCCCAAAATGTATTTCTTCCATTGTCGGCAGGCCTGCACAATGGAATACATCTCTTTATCAAAAGTGGGATACTTTCGGACTATGTCTGAAAGTGTCTCACTGTGATATGCTACGGGATGCCCCTGTTGAGTAAGGACTGCCCCAATAGCATAGTCAGAGGCATCTGTCTCAATCTCAAATGGTTGTTGCAAGTCTAGTAATTTGAGCACTAATGCAGAGAAGAGGTGATGTTTCAACTCTGTGAAAGCCTATTGTTGAGATTCATACCAAAAGAATTTTTCTTTCTCTCCTCCTTCGGTGACTTGACTTAAGGGCCAAGTGATATGAGAGAACCCCAACACGAACTTGTTGTAGAAATTGGCAAGACTTAGAAAGTTGCAGAGCTCTGTTAGAGTGGTTAGGGCTAGCCAATCCTAAATGACTTGGATCTTGGTTGGATCCACATGCACACCCCATTCATCAATAATATCCCAGATATTGAACCTGGGTCATGCCAAAAGTTCGTTTCTCCAAATTAGCAGACAACTTGTGTTTTCGCAGTGTTTGGAGAACCTGTTGAATGTGGTGGAGGTGCTCTTCCCAACTCTGGCTGAAGATCAGGATGTCATCCAAGTATACCACTACAAATGAGTTGGTGAATGGCCATAAGATGTCATCCATGAGCCTCACTAAGGTTGCAGGAGCATTCGTCAACCCGAAAGGCATAACCAACCATTCGAAAAGGCCCTCCTTGGCTTTAAAGGTAGTCTTCCACACATTGGAGGGTTCGATTGGTACCTGGTGATATCCGAACTTCAAATAGATCTTGCTGAAATATTTTTCTCCCTTGAGTTGGTCCATAAGGTCATCAATCCGTGGGATTGGGTACCTATTCTGGACAATGATCTTGTTTAGCGCCTGATAGTCAATATAGAGTCTCCAAGTCCCATCCTTCTTCTGTACCAACACGATCAGGATCCCGCAGGGCAATGAACTTGGCTGAATGTGACCTTTCTCGAGCAGATCCTAAATTTTGCTCTTGATTTCATTGTTCTCCAGAATGGAGCATCGATAGATTGGTCCATTGGGTATGGGTGCACCTGGGGTCAGATTGATGGAGTGTTTGACCTGATAGTGCAAAGGCATGCATGCGGGGGAGGTGAAGATGTCCTCGTACTCCTCCATGACTTTTTCCATCTGTTGTTGTCGTGTGGAGGGGCCTTGTCTAGAGGTTGTGGCCACTATCTTCTTCTTTCCTTGAGGGTGTATCATCAGGAAAACAAATTTCCTGGTTTTTGAAATTAGCTTATGGCATTGTTTTGCAATAACGAGAGAGATGGCGGTAGGCAAAGCTACCTCCAGTATCCTGTACAACTTATTTCCTAATGTAACAATAATAATGTGAGTCCTTGACTCATACACAGCATGTCACTTCCACAATTATGGTTAGCCTAATAATACGTCACAAACATCAAGGGGAGCAACATCACATAATACCTCATCTGTGAAGGGCTTGATGTTGTATGGTTGGCTCATGCGTAGATCACGTCCTTGGTGAAGCCACTTGATGGTGTATGGTTGTGGGTGTGATATGGTTGGTAAGCCCAGCCGCTTCATGACTTCTTCTGCAATGAGGTTCTTTTGGTTCCCACTGTCGACAATCAACTGTAGCAGGGAACCCTTCACCAACATCTAGGAGTGGAAGAGATGCTCCTCCTCCTCTGGATCTTCGGGTTCCTCCTTCTAGATCTTTATAATGGTGACAGTGATGTTGGGCTCTACATCAATAATCTGCTCCCCTTTGTTATTCCCCTTGTCAGGTTCTAACATAGAGTCGGAACATGCATCTAATTCTAAAGCCTTCATCTCATCCACCAGTGATTTCTTGGCCCAACACTCGCTTGTGTTGTGGATGGAGCTCTTATGGAACTCACACCACTTTCTCATGTCCTTCTTCAGCTTTACAATGTTGTCCTTTGCTTGTGGCCTTGGTGGGTTGTCTTGGCCCGTCTTGCCTTGGCTTTGTCCTTTTTTCTACAATTTGGGGGCACCTTTCCCTTGCTTCAGATTCATAGATCCAAAGTCTCGCTTCTTCTATTTAAACTTCTGCTCAATCTTGACGGCATATCGGTACGTCGTTCCGAGCAAGGAGATGTCAAGAAACTCCATCTCATCCTGGATGTATCTATGTAGATAGCCATGGTACTTGAGTACCAAATGTTTCTCATATTCCTTGATGCCTAAATTCGTGCGCAAGTTATGAAAAACATTGGTAAACTCTGGCACAACTTGGTCCCTTCCCTGTCATAGCATGGTCCAATTTATGTGTTCGTCCTCATACCTCCCGAAAGGGTAGTACTGCTCCTTGATGGTGTTCCAGAATGAATTCCAAGTGGGACCAGCTGAAAAAAATGAGTTCGTACTTTCATCCTTCTGCTCACAATAGGTTTCCCACCAGTCCTTGACGTGGGGGGATGGCTTTGAGAAGAGAAAAAGTAATATTTTCTCAGCTGGAAAAATCATGAACAGAAAAATATCCTTCTAACATATTCACCCATTTATCTATGGCGCCTGCATCTATTTGGCCCTCAAATATGGGAATGGAAAAGTTTACTTGTACCTTAAAAGGTGTGGAGCCTACAGAGTGGTTGTTGGATGTGGATGCATTGTCGCTGGGCAACCATTGAAGGATCTGAGCAAAGTTATCCATCATCGTGTTCCTTTGTTTCTCAATGGCCTCCTCGAGCAATATTTTGATAGGATCTCCTACTCCCTTGGCTTTCTTTTCTTCCTCCATGAGAGGCCGTCGGGATTTATAAGGCTAGCCTTGCAAAGGATCGACCAGTTCGAGCCCTAACTCCTTATATCTCGACCTCGTTGGGACATGCAAAGAAAAATAGAGAAAGAGAAAACTGCTTTGATACCACTTATCCGAATTTAAACAGAAATGCAACAAATTACAGATATAACCATAAATATAGAGATGTAGTAGAAATAACACTTCCTTTGATTAATATCAAATAATGAAATATGCTTACAAATAGTATGGAAATGAGACTAGCTCGATGATGGTAGCTTATCTCTGAGAAGAGATGTGGTGGCTACATGCCTCTCAACTGCATTAAAATGAGGCTTAAAGGCCTTTTTATTATTGAACAATAAGAGAAAACCCTAAACAACCAAAATTCTAACCCAAGGAGATGTAACACCAAGATTTTATGGGCCTCGTTGGGGTTAGTTGGGCAACCAAATTCCAGGGTTGTGACTTGGTCATATTATCTTCATTTGATGTGCATGATACCCCATTTGAAAAATCTCTCCGAGGACTACGATGGAAAAAACAACTTAGCAAAAGTCACTGGCAGTAGATTGCCAAAAAAGTGTCGTTTAAGGCCTCAAAACGACTCCGGAAGTTTAGGACCTAAAAAAAACTGCTAAAAATAGTAAATTGTGCTATAATTAAGGAAACTGAAAAATTGAAAGAAAAAATGGTGGTGGTCCAAGTGGAATTGGTGGGTGGCCACCAATATCCACCTGGATCTGTAAGGGCACAACAATAACAATAGTAGCCTTCTATGGGGTACAATAATAACAATATGGGGACAACATGTGTACAACAATAACAATAAGGGGCTACAATGACAATAATAATAAGGGAATACACTAGTATTATGAGGACCTAACATGAAAACACCATTGATTGTTGACCACTCAAGAATCTCCCCTGTGGAAACCACCTGATTTTCTAGGTTGGTGGGACATTGTGGAACCCCATACTGGGGAACTACCTCACATATAGGTCCCACTCAAAGTGATTTTGAGTGACACGAAACTCCCTATGGGGACATGGTTCAACCATGTTGGCTACACATGGATGCCATGTGGCATTATGTTTGGTATAACTTCAATAGGCCATAACTTTCAATCAAGGAATTGGATTGAGATGAAATATATGTCGGTAGAAACCCATTGACCAACTGGATGTGATGGTGATATCACATTTTAATTACATTTTTTGGAAAAGAAGGATTTATGTAACACCATCTTCATAATGGAGTTTGGATATAGGGTTAATTCATACATGACATCTCTCACGGCTTGAGAAAGTACAAGGGGGTGGGAGGGAATGCTACAATATTTCATGCTAGTTGAGGAAAAATTATACCCTTTGTTGTACTACCCAATTCCCATATATATAAGAGAAATATCATCTAGTGTTGTGGTATGTACACTATAGAGAAAAATAATCAAAATGATTTTGTAGGAGTGGTTCTAGTATGCCTAGGGGTCTTTTAATATACCCAAGGGTATGTGGAAGATAAAATATATAATGAAATTAAATATAATGAAGCATGACTTTACTCATACCTACATAGTTGTACAAAGGCATCCAACTAAGATATCCCACTTATATTCCTTGTATGTATGTTTCCTAGTCATAATTTGATTCACTATATGATATATCAATGTTTATAGGCAATGGAATATGTCTCTAGCCTAAAAGATTCCTTTGAAATTAAGGTTAGTATATGTATTGGGATATGAAGGTGCATTGATAAAGTTTTAGTATCTTTCTTTCCAACAAAAAATATATTTTCATATTAAAACAAATATACATGTGTTGTGCCAAGCTTGGGCTCTTTAAAAAAGATCAAATTCTTCACTTGATGCAATCATAAAATATTTTAGAAACATCAAATTAAACAAGAATTCAATTATTACAATCAAATTTTTAAACGTGGTGGTTTTACATTGACAATTGTTTCAAAATCATGCATCCAACATATCATTTGTACTATAGCTCAATTAGAAACAAATTGAAGTTTGAAATTGGTTATTTCCATTTATGTTTTTATATTATCTCCTTCAATCATTTGTGCATCCTTAGTGCTTCCTAAGACAACATATGTAACTTCTTATTTAGCTCCATGGATATGGTTGGAAAGATAATGAAGTAAAATGTGTTTACCTCTTTCTAATTTTCTCCATTAATGGTGTTGATAATAAATTTTATATTGAAATCTTCATTTTCCCCACTCATTCATAACTTGTACACTATTTGCAACTTTCTATTGTGTTATTTTTAGAATTTATCATAAAGTACACATTTTTCATTTAATTTATCTCTTACAATTCCTTTGAAATTGATCTCTTAATACTTTCTTAAAAATATATTACCCCCTACTCCACAAATGTTATGATCACTATAAACATATCCTAACAAAATAACACATATCCCATCAAAATAACACTCCAATTTTTTTAATCTATATATAAAATTTCAAGAACATTTTAATTATTTTCCTTAAATAAGACCCATATCTCTCCATATATAACCTATAGTGTACTTATCTAGAAAATATTTAAAATTTAAAACTTATATAAATAATAAATAATAAAATACAAATCACAATATAACATTTATACAAACAAAAATTTGTATTGATATTCCGAAAAAAAAAATATTCACTAGCATTTTTGTTGCGACCTCTAGATGAAAAATGTTTCAATATAATTACAATCCTCAACAAATATAACATAAAGTTAGTCTAACTTTATGCCTAATTTTTAAGCATAATATTAAATATTCACTAGCATTTTTGTTGCGACCTCGAGATGAAAAATGTTTCAATATAATGACAATCCTCAACAAACATAACATAAAGTTAGTCTAACTTTATGCCTAATTTTTTTAGCATAAAAAAAACTTAATTATTAATACATCTGATAATAATATTAATAATATTAATATTGACTAATTAATATATCTTATTTACATTAATGAATGACATCACAGCCAGACCATTTAATAAATAAATAAAATTTTCAATAACCTAAAATAAAATATTTACACTCATTAACCCATTACCTATTTATAAAATAAAATATTTACACTCATTAATACCATTAACTATTCAACTATTATAAATAATCAATTATTTAAGAAAACAAAAAACCCTTTTATTATGATCTGAAATATCCATAAGATTGGAGAAAGAGTTATAATGAATACCATTAGCTATTCAATTATTATAAATAATCAATTATTTAAGAAAACAAAAAACCCTTTTAGTATGATCTGAAGTATTAATAAGAATGCGGAAAGAGTTATAATGAATATTGCCATGGTTGAGCCGGTATAATAGAAATTTGATTTTTAAACAACATATATTTATATAAATTTAAAAAATATTATGAGTGGTTATATTTTTTGGAATTTTGTAAATAATTATTTGTATGTGAATTTAATTTTTTTTTTTTTATGTGAGAAAATTTATCATAATTTAGCTGTCAAATTATACCATAGTGAGGTCAATTATTTTTGGCTATTCTCAGTTAAGGCTAACTTATCATCAATGACTCATCACTCTTATTCAAGGAAAACCATGCCGCCTAGGATAACCAGTCAGTGTGGTTTGTAAAGGTTAAGCTTTCACTCCTACAGATGCCTCTGAGTCTTGGGCTGTTAACCTGTGTCTTTATGTGAGGAAAACAAACTCTTAGTCAAACAGAAGCAATTTTAAGGCATACTCCAAGCCCATAGCTTATAATCTTTATTTACCATACAAAATGTTAAAAAAAAACTCTTAACCAAACAAAAACAGTTTTTGAGCAGAATCCAAACTCATTACTTATGATCTTTATTTACCATACTTATTTGATTTAACTTTATTTATTTAAAAAAACAAACAAAAACAAAACTAACTAACTCCGAAAAATATTGTGAAAGCCGACCCAAAATTTGGTACAGAAATCTTTCTTATCTGTATTTAAAAGTTTTAACAAAGAATAGTTTACTGAATGCATTAATTCGTAAGAGTAGTTGGCCAGAGTAGTTCGCCACAGGCTCAATTTTATTATTTTAAAATGTCAGACCCAATGGATCGTTATGTCATTGTCGGAGAGATTTTGGGCACAGGAGCTAATGGAACCGTTGGGAAGGCGATGGAGATAATGACGGGCAATATTTTTGCCATCAAGAAACTCAAGAGAAGTTTCAGTACGTTTGAGGAATGCCTGAATATTGTAGAGGTGAGATGCATGCGAGAATTGATTCACCCCAATATAGTAAGCCTGCATGAAGTGATAATGGAGAGCAACACATTATACTTGGTACTCGAGTGTATGGATTGTGATTTGACTCAGCTCATGAGACTCAGAGGCCATCCATTCTCAGAGCAGGAAGTGCGCAATTTATTCATCCAGCTTTTCAAGGGGCTTGCATACATGCACGAAAAAGGATACTGTCACCGAGATCTGAAGCCAAATAACCTATTAGTTTGTGGAGACACCATTAAAATTGCAGATTTTGGGTTGGCTAGAAACCTGCTACTTCAATCAGGGCAGCCACTCCAATCATATGTTGTGACACGTCCCTATCGAGCGCCGGAACTGCTTCTTGGATCCACTGATTACGACTTCGCCATTGACATCTGGTCAATGGGTGTTATCATGGCGCAACTTTTGACTGGCTATAATCTCTTTGGTGGCTCAAGGGAGGTAGATCAGATTTATAAAATTTGCTCTGTGATTGGATGTCCCAATAGCCAAACATGGCTTCATGGCTTAGCTCTCGCTGCATCTCTGAATTATAATTTTCCAAAAGAGTTTAGGTTTGTGGATGTTACTAAACGGTTGTCCTCTCTCATACCGCGTGTAAGTGCTGAGGCCATAGACCTAATAAAATTAATGTTATCGTGGGATCCCAAGAGCAGACCCACAGCGAGGAAAGCACTCCAGCACCCATTCTTCGTTCCCGGTCACATTACCAACAACAACCCAATTCCCCCACCTGTTCTGCAATCTGCTTATCAGAGCCCAGTTCCCCCACCTGTTCTGCAATCTGCTTATCAGAGCCCAATTCCCCCACCTGTTCTGCAATCTGCTTATCAGAGCTCCATCGAAAAACATTCAGAAGTCCAGGAGCAAAACCCTCGTCCCAATAATAATGGAGAACATATCCATTTTAGCAATCCATATTCTGTTTGGAAACAGATCATTAAATCTATGCCACAATCCTATTTCCCCGTTGTGAGTTCCTGCAAGAACTCCCCGTTGCGAGTTACAAAAGAAATTTCTGGATCAGACCCGTTGAGCTTCAGTTCTGCGTGCGCTATTTGGCGACAGATCACTTATAAAGGTCCATATCGTGCTGCGTATCTCGCATCATCCAATGTGAGACCGTTCCCATCATGCGTATCTCGTATCAGCCATTGTGAGAACGTTCCCAGGAATGGGACCGAAGTAGTTTGAAGATGCAGATGACAACGCAAGTTACACAATATTCAGTAGGAAATAACCATAATTTCCTTCATGAGAAATTATAACATAATTTATTTATTTATTTTTATTTTTAAAATAACTCTCTCTACTCAACTAAAACAAAATATTTTAGCAATACACTCATTATTTTATGACTTATTATTTTTAAAAATCTTTATTTATTTTTCTAAATTAATATTAAATAATTTATTTTGCAAAAGAAATTAATCTAATTTTAACTTTTATTAGATATTTGTGTTTTTTTTTAGATATTTGTTTTTTAATGACTTATTATTTTAAAAATCTTTATTTTATTTTTCTAAATTAATATTAAAATTAATTTATTTTGCAAAAGAAATTAATCTAATTTTAACTTTTATTAGATATTTGTTTTTTTATTATATATTTGTTTTTTAAATTATTTTGAAGTCTTTTTCCAAAAAAAATTAACCTAGTACTATGTGTGTTTTTCATTATTCCCCATGTATTCATACTATTAAGGGTTCTTTGTCACATTTATTTTTCTAGTATGTTTAATAATTAATTAATTAAAATAGTTCCAAAATTTGTAATAATATGAGGTGTATATTTTTCAAATATTTGGTGTACTTAAAGGATAGGTATATTTTAGTATTTGACATGTTAGCTTTATATATAAAGACATATTTGAACATAGTTCACTATCTATATGTTTTTTAAATTAAAACATTTATACATATAAATCTATCATACTATCTATTTAGAATTTTAGAACTACTTTATTCATTTTCTACATCATAACTAATTTTTTTTTTTACATCATAACTAGTTATTATTGTTATTAATCATGGTTTAAGTACATAAAGAAATTATAAATTTAGAAATATCATGATTAAAAAATTAGAAATTAGAAATTTATAAGTAGAATTTAGATATTAAAACCATAAATGGTTGATATTAAATTAGATCTTATAATTTAGATTCCAACACATTTATATAAATAAATTATTTTTACATTTGTTTCATAAAATTGATTAAGGAATTTTGACCGAGGTTGTTACATTATCAGTCCTAAAAGACTATATAGAAATTCCAAAATATATTAATACGTTACATTTAAATATATTTATATTATCCTTAATAAATTTTGACCAAGTCCTTGTACCAATGTTTGCATTAGTAGCTTTAATTCATTGTTATTTCATGAAGTTCTGGGCATAGACCTAAGACCTAGCCCTAAAAAAGTGGCAAAGAATCCAGACTCGCTAGCTCAAAATTGCCTGAAAATGACCACAGTCCCATGCATGCCTTGTTGTGGGAGAGACTAGAGTGTCTCAGTCGTATGCATGGATTATCATGGGAGCAACTGGGGCTCTAGCTCAACAAAATGAAAAGTTGTCTCAAGTGTTGGGCACCTGGAAGGGTTGGTTGTCTCCGAAAGGTTTTGTAGCTCCTTAGAAAAGTCAAATTGGTTTTGTTTTGTTGGTTCCACTTTCTTAACTATACATAGGGAGTTGAATCACATCTAGTAACTCTTCATTTCATGTTTACCCCAGTAGACCAATTATCTTGGGTAAATGTGGGAGGGGGGTGTTACAGATAACCATCAAAGGGTACATACATGCACTCCTTTTCTTTGCAACATATCTATACATTTGCAAATCCTCTGATGTCTAATGGTTGTCATTTTTTCTTTTCATATATGTAATTTTAACTTGATAAATATATAGAAATTAGATATATATATCTATATATAGTGATGGAAATTTAAATCAATTCATCTCTTGTATAGCCCCATCGCAACTCAAAGGTTTGTGAGGAAGAAGAGTTCCTATGGAGTAGGCAGAGATGTTATCAATTAGTTACTAATGCCAAAGTGATGAAAAGGGGGATATGTCTTAGGTTAATGAAAAATAACTTTTAATTAATAAAGTGAGAAAACCACTAAAGTGACTTTATAAAAATAAAAGGGTAAAATCAAGGGCGACAGGAGCAGGAGGGGTTATCTTTCACCTTGATAAAGAAAGGGGGACTCAACAAGCAACCAGGCTAAGTATTTAACATTATGGCAAGGATTAGAATTGGCTCTAATCAAACGAATTCATCATCTGATGGTCATCGATGACTCATTCATTATAGTAAACCAGGTGAGAAAAGTAGAAGGTAGCCCTGATCAAACCTTGATTCCAATTCTGCATCGAATCAAGCCCATTTTGACTAATTTTGAGAAGGTAGAGATATATCATATAAAGAAAAGTCTTAATACATTGGAAAACTCTTTAGCCAATCAAGGAGTCTTCCTAGAACAAGGGGTAATGAAAGTGAACAATGAGGAATATTTAATTGATCAAAATTATACCATAAAAAGTGAATATTGAAATCACGGTATTGAGGAATCACAAATTGATAAATATATAAAAGGGTAGTGGCATCATTCATTTCGCTCAGACAATGCATTGATCATATTGGTAACATCAACATTTATCCTTGTGTAGTGGATATGGCATCACATTAGCAAAGGACGCAAATGCTTATCCACTCAAATGGTGGATGTCATTCAAGGTTGGAGGTTAGAGAGGTGGATATCTAATTGTTAACATCAAAAGGAAACATGAACAGAAAATAAGCATGTGCACCAAGATGTTAATCCACTCAGTACTAGAAAATTTCCTTCACACGATGGCATTGGATCTACCAGTCCAATCACCATACTGGGAATCATGCAATAATAAAGAAGCATTCAAAGGGCATAATTGGAGGTGAATGGGTTCAATAAAAAAACAAAGATTTAATTTCTGTCCCAATGGAATCAAATTTAGAGAATTGCATCCAATTTAGTCAAAGTAGAGGGAAAAAATTGTTTCGGGTGTGAAGAAACCACTCAGCCATATTAAACATATACACAGCGAATTAACACAAGAATCAAACCAGCAACACACAAAAGACAAACTAGTGGAAAGGGCAGAGAGCCATCATGTGGTCTCTCATACTCATGTAATTCTCTCTTTTTTTCTTTCTTTTTTTGGCAGAAAAGGCAGAGAGCCATCATGAAGGAAAATCAAATAGCTATATAACCATGCACAGCAAATTAACACACAAGAATCAAACTAGCAACACACAAAAGGCAAATTGGCAGAAAAGGTAGAGAGCCATCATGTGGTCTCTCATACTCATGTAATTCTCTCTTCTTTATTTTTATTCAAATAATTTAATAATACATTTAAATACATCAATGAGTGGTCTTAGACTCACTTAGTGCAGACTCACTTGGTTGAGACAATTTCTCAACTTACACACTAATTTAGGAGAGCTAGTTGGAGAGAATCTCTCATCCAAACTAGACTCCTTAGTTTGAGGAATTCTCTTGATTTCATTTATTTAATTTAATAATTGGATTTATTATTTATTTTGAAGAGAGTGAGGCTAACATTCCCCCCCTCAATGATAAATCCAAAATGAACAAGAAACCATCTTCCAAGTTCTCAAGTTGATCCTCAAAAAAAACATTTGCCTGAAAAACCGCCAAAGTTGGATGCTGGAAAAAACTCAAATCTAAAGGGAACATGAATCAGTTGCATGATTGATCCATCTCTAAATGTTGCATGACAACTCCATCATGTGCCAAGCCACAAAGGATCCAACTATCCTTTGCTTGAAAATAACATCTGGTGTCCACTGACACAATTTAATGAACGCCCACTGGCGTATTTGCTGATGATGATCGCCCACTGGCTGATGAAGATGCCCACTTGTTGCTTCACTAATGTTGTCGAGACTTTCAGTTTGACAACCACTTGTCAATTTCATTGATATTTTCCCCCCTTTATCAGTTGAAAGGAGAGACAATCATCTACATTTGATATCTAAACACCCCCCCTTTAGGTGTAGGAGAGTTTCATTGTGGTACTCCCTTGTTCAACTGCACGAGATTACCATCATCATTTGACTGTTGGCTGCAATATGTGTGAGTGAATTTGATTGTAAAACTTGTACAATCTTCTGGTTGTGGATGACCATTCCCATGGATCAATCCATGAATAATCAATCTTTAATCTGGCAGGTTGGTCTTGTTTGCAGCATTTCTCTGATGAATGATTCTGCTTGCCACAATGGTGAAAAGGATGGAGATCAAAACACTAATCTTCTAGATAACCGGTTCTTTGACAATGAGAACATGTTTGTTTGTCTGCAACTTGAGTTTGCATGCATTTTTGTTTTTCTGCATTTTCAGTTTGTGTGCATTGATGTTTGTCTACAACTTGCAGAGAACTTGCTGAGGTGATATGTTCAAGTAATCTTGCACTGGCGAACTGAATGGGCTTTGAATAATCAGGGATATGTAAGTTGTTGTCATCTTCGACATATCCTAAGCCACGTTGATTTCAATTACTTTGGATTTCTTCCCATGGCTTGATGATGGGTTTGGAAGAAAGTTGCACTGGAGCAAATTCAACACTTGAAGTTGGTTCGATGAATGAGTTTGAATGATCAACTGTATCTCAAAAAGACTTGGAAGCAACACGCTTCTCTTGCAACTTAATTCTCTGCAGTTGCGATTCTAGTTGAAGGAACTCAATCGTTTCACATGCATGTTGAAGATGCACTTGAATGTCAGCAAGAGTGGTTTTGCTGATGTGCACCATGTCGTCGGCTGATGATAAAATTAAATTGTGAAGAATTTGGGACAGTTGAATGTGTGTCGCCATGTTGTCTTGCCTACTTTGAAGTCAGGCTTGCTTGGTGTAGAAATCGTGCTTGAAAATTGTGCACTTGAGTTGATCACTGAAATGACAGGCTCGCTTGTACTCTTTGTTGATTGTTGATGCTTTAAAAACTTGCTTGAATCGTTGACTTGACGCTTGCTTGATGATGATCACTTTTCTTGAAAGGAACTTTATGAATGCTGTAATGAACTTTACACAGGCTTGCTTGTTGTGCGTTGAACTGTCACACTTGATTTGGTTACTTGAAACGCTCACTTGATCTTAGTGCGCTTGTTGTAGACACATGCGTGTTTTGATGCTTACTTGAAGATTAGAATTCAAGCTCGTTTGATGATGATTGCTTGCTTGATTATTTTATGAACATGCTCGCTTGCTTGAGTGTTTTGAAATACTCGTTTCTTTGATTGTTGTACTTGCTTTAAACACCTATTGTCTTGAACTCTTGGGTGATTACTACACTTAGTGATGCACTGAATATGCTGAAAAATTATGGGTATCGAACACTGTCGAAAATTCACCCAAATGACAAATGATAACTTCTATGTTCAAGTAACAACTGACTTTGACTTAATGATGCACTTTAACAAATCAAATGAGGGTGTCGGTTACAACCGAAAATGCACCTGAACAATTCAATTAAAACATTGCAAGTGATACAGAAAGTGTTCATAATGTTGATGTCGTTTGGACTTGAAATGCTTGAGTGTGTAGCATCCTTAACTTGATGGCATGAATTAGTTGTTGTGAAATGTTGTTGTAGAAGATTGCTTTTATCAAGTCGATGATGTGACGCTTTGTGCTTATGAACTTAATTGATTATGGAAGCTTTGATTTCAGGAGCTTGATTGATGACTTGTATATGTAAACTTTCTTATGTGCATGTACTTGTTTTGTTGAAGCATAAGAAAAAGATTGTTTTACAAAATCGACACAAGTCATGCAGCACATTCACGACACAATGTGTACCTATGATCCCCTTATTCAATTTCAGGCGGATCTAGGACACCACAAAAAGATGTGTTTTTATTAATCTTCAAGACACATCATCATGACAATGGCTTCAATGAGGCTTCTCAAGCACAGACTGAGAACTCTTTGGCATCAAATTGTCTTCAAAAGACTGAATGTGCACTCAATTTCTCTCAAAATGTCTCTCAAAATAAAATATTGTTTATGATTACAACAATAACTTTCTCCAAAAAAATCACTTATCACTCCAAATATAATAAATATTTTCACCTTATTACTCCACAAAAAAAAATTACTAACATTTATTATCTAAAGAAAACTTCTCTCTCCAATAAAATTTAGCAACTTCCAATTTGGATTGCGCTGCAAAGAATGAAGCAAATACAAAAGAGTTTTCTGCTTACAGGGCTATTATAAATTGCATTGAGGAGCACAAACTTGAATTGCAATTCTCACTAAATCCTCTTCAAAAGCGTGTAGCTCAGCTAGAGAAATCTAAGGCTGATAGAAGAAGGTTTGCATGTGCTATTAAGTCTCAGCCTAAGCGTCCTTATGCTAATGGAGGAAATGCTGGTTTATATATGCCTCTGTCACTCCTAGCACAAACTCTTGGTATATGCAGCTCTATTGATCTTTAATGAAACAAAATTGAAAAATTCATACCATCTTCATATAAGGCTTCTTGTTCCATTATGTTCCGGAAAAGTATTGTTTTCTGACACTACTTTGCAACATCTAGAATGAATTTTTCCAATGATGACACACGGCTTTATTTAGTGGCATTATTTTGTAGAAGCTACAGTAAAAGTTCTCATGAGCGCTAGAGAACATATGTTCGATATTTATCGAATTTTAGCAATGTTTATTTGTTGACCGATACTGGAAAAGTGAATGCCAATAATAAAACACCCACCCACTGGTTAAAGAAAGACCCCCAAAAAAAAATCATTGCATATAACAGCCTGCATATTTTAGAAAATCATTGGATTTATAATAAAAAGAAAGACCACTTTCCTGATTTACAAGGCGAACATACTATCAGTGTTTGGAATCATTCGCTAAAGAACTAGAGCCAATTCGAGAACAAGGCTAGGTAGTTTATTCCATATATGTTGGTGTTGTTGAAGAGTGTTAATGTCGTACCATCTATTTGTTCATTTATTTCATTCATGCATTAGTCGGTGTTATGTGTCAACATAATTGTGCGCAGACTACCTGCCTACTAGATCGATCCGTTCTTCAACCCTCTTTGTAGCAAAGATTGGAAGAAGCTTCCACGAGACCTCCAGATGCTGGAAATCCATCTGCAAGGCCTTCTGGAGCCGAACTGGACTCTATTGACCGCAAAATTGCTGCGCAAAGGAAAGTGGCCCTCCAAGAAGGCAAATTGGATGCTGCAATAGATGCTCTTTCAAATATAGAGAAGCAGATGAGGCTTGCTACTGATGTTTCTAGAACTTGAAAGGTGGTAATGGCAATAGTGCAGATTTTTTATGAAGCTCGTGGATGGAAGACACTAAGTGAGCAAATTAGTGTTCTTTCCAAGAAAAGAGCACAACTGAAGAAAACAGTCATTGCGATGGTTCAACAAGCCATGCAATATATTGATGAGACACCTGATCTCTGAAACCACATGAAGGAAAATCACATAGCCATATAACCATGCACAGTAAATTAACACACAAGAATCAAACCAGCAACACACAAAAGACAAACTGGTGGAAAAGGCAGAGAGCCATCATGTGGTCTCTCATACTCATGTAATTCTCTCTTCTTCTTTTGTATTCAAATAATTTAATAATACATTTAAATACATGAGTGAGTGGTCTTAAGATAGTGCATCTATCTTAGACTCACTTGGTTGAGACAATTCCTCAACTTACACACTAATTTAGGAGATCTAGTTGGAGAGAATCTCTCATCCAAACTAGACTCCCTAGTTTGAGGATTTCCCTTGATTTTATTATGTAATTTAATAATTGGATTTATTATTGATTTTTAAGAGAGTGAGGCTAAGAGGTTGCTTACCATGTCCAGTAGTGGTAAAAATGGCGAGAGGAATAGCACATCGAAGCAATAGGAGGGTGAATGTGATTACATTGCATCACTTTCCATTAGACTAGCAGACATCATTAGCTCAAAAACATGTGCGCACCATGATTTGATGTCCCATAAATTGGGGCCCTTAGAAACTAAGTTGGAGCAGATTCAGTTGGTAGTAGATATGTTGGCACTACGAATGCATGAGATGATATAGGAACCATAAGACCAAGGGATGGTGGAACATGTCAATGAGTTGGAAGGAATGGTGCAAAGGTAGGACAACCTTGACATGTAGAGTGGAAATGGAGACAACATGAGAATCTTCATGGAGAAGGCTTCACCCCTGTAGCAAGAGAATGAAAAGGAGGAATACCAAGTTACCTCTAAAACACGGAATATGTAACAAGGCCTATGTGTAAAAAAGTCTAAAATGTTTTGCAGGTTTATAAATATCATTATAATTTTTGGAAGATAGAAGAAAAATTAAATGTTCAATATGTACCAGATTCTGGCTTGCAAAACAACTTATCTTAATGAAAATATACCCATTCTTTAAAACAAAGGGTAAAAAGGTGGCAAAAGTGGTGAGTAAGTTATAAAAAGGGGGAAATAAATAGTCTCTCCACATTCTAGGCTATAATTACTTGTGATATTCTTGTATTCTTATTAACTTTATTTATGTTCTTATTTTATCTTCTTTCAATGAAGCAATCATTAAATCAAAACATGAAGATCAATGACACCAGATATAGGAACTCAGTCAGGGAAAAAACCCTATGAAGGGGAAAACCCAGTCAAACTCTTCCACTAGTATATTCAAATCAAACTAAGACAATCCAATACCTTAGACCTAGACAAGGAACCTCCTTTGATCCACCAAGTCAACCTCCAAGGTGTTTTTCCAAACTTCAAAAGTTAATTGCAATAATACTACATCAAAGACAAAATTTCGACTCTACTGCTTCAGAATTTCGGCCCTCCTAGAGCTTCATATTTTCGTACATGTGATTCAAAAGAGAGAGAAATTAGGGTCCTTCCTTCTTAACTTAAGGTTTCTCCTTTTTCTAGGCTTCCTTGCTCCTTCTTCCTATTTCGCACTTCTTTTTTTTCTCCTGTAGCTACAGATCAAATTTCTTGGTTGGTACTCCAAATGAGGTCGAGTAGTTCCCAATATATAGTGGTTTGAGTCTCCTAATTATCTCAACCTGTCTTCTTTGAGACCGACTTGGTGGAGGAGGCCTATTTGACTCAATTTACATCAAAATATTTTTTTTTAATATACAAATCCCAAGGAGCATCTATTTAATGATAACAAGGATTAGGACTCATGACATAAACCATAGAAGCATACAATGGAGGCTTTGACCTAAATATAAAATAATAAGAGCATGAAACCCATGCTAATAAATAATTTTCTTATATAATAAAATATATTTTTTTCTTTCTTTTGACAATACTTTACAAATGCTCCAATTCCAATTATGAGACCTCACATAGTTACTTTTAAAAAGAACATTGAGGTCTTAAATGGGCCTCCTATGGACATTATAAAATAATAGTGGAAATAATAAAATAAGATTATTACATCTCAAATTCTAGAGGCGAAAAAAATAAAAATATAAATAAAAAAAAAAAAAAAAAAAAAAAAAAAAAAAAAAACTAATTTTTTCAACTTAACGCCCTATGGGTTTACTAAAATTTTGAGAGGCAACACTCATTGGATGTAGAATTTGATTCTTCATCCAAGGAGTACCCATGTTTCATACTTTTGATGGATCCTGCTACACAAAAAGTGAGAAATACATTAAAAAAAACGTGATAGGAATTAAATTTTGCATCCAACAAGTACTCCCTCTCGAAATTTGATTAAAACCTTAGGGAGATAAGTTGAAAAAACGAGTTGAAAAAGTAGTTTTATTATTTTATTATTTCTTAATCTTTTTACTTTTTTACTCCAAAAATGGTGAATCATCCCCCATGGTTGACATCATCATCTTGAATCCTATTAGTTCTTATAAATTTTATTTTGGTTAAACATTTTTCTTAGGAGGCCTATTTTAGACCTCAAAATTCCCTTAATGCCTTTTTCAATACTCCCTATTAACTAGGGAGTTATTCATAATTATACATATATAAAAAGGTACACAAATAATATCAAATATATATGTTCTACGAAGAGTTACAACACATGCAGTGCTACAGATTAGATACTTGACCAAGGTATCTAACAGGGTGGGACTATGGTGCGTTCCAAGCTTCAACCACTATAGGTACCATCAATCTTCAGCTCTAACACCAAGCCAGGGATCTAGGTATCGTATCCAAGGTTAGATCTCCACAATACCAATGATACCCTCCCTACTTCGGGATCTAGACATCGTCACATAGGCTAGCCAGATTTCCTCCCATGGTGTTAGGAACTCAGCCCCAGATGCTTCAACTCTTCCTATAAACTAAATCAAATATATCCTCAAGTCCAAGCATGATTTTAATATTCAAACTTCTTATGGAGAGATCTTGCACAAACACAACCCCAATTAGTGATAAAATTTTAGTATATATATTTGTTTAACACAAACCTTCTGGTTCCTCCACCATTCTGATGCTGCTTATATCATCATCATATTATCCAAATCCATCTTCATTGAAAAGTTTCTTCTTTAACCTCTACATCAACACCAATCTTAGCCTTATCATTTCTTCCAAAAACATCCAAGTCTTGTTCACAATTTTTCAAACAGCCATATTGTAGTGCTTTAGCCATTCTCTGATCTTTATTATTTCTTGTAGTTGACATAATATGCCCTCCCTCTCAACTAGGGAGATATACACTTTCTTTTATCAAACTTCTTCTTAACTAAGACTAACAGAAATATTTTTCTTTTAGTCACATAAATTATTTCTTTTATATCATTATATTACCAGATAAGCTTTGAATTATCAAGACATCATTGTTCCTTTATCTAGTATCAAGGTCATATTTCAATGTTTGCATCTCCCTATTTCCATCATGATCAGCATCATCATCATCAAGTATGAGGTAGATCAACATCTTTAGGATCTTGAAGACTATGTATTTGCAAATTTTTAACAACAAATAAAACCAAACAAAAATAGATGTATAGAAGCATGAAGTCAATTTTTACAATGGGATCATCTAGTATTATTAAAACAAGAAATCAAACTTTAGACATCCAAAACCTAAACCTAGATAAGCTTGCAATCAACAAGGGTTGCATCTTTCATACCCCAACAATTTTGCTAGAGTTTTGTCACAAATCTTAGATTTCATCAAATGTAAACCTTAGAAATTATCAAGTTAGTATTCCAATTATATTTTACATCTAGGGTTTTATCATCACACCCTAGGATCCTATATCAATTTATACTAGGGTTTTATCGTAAACCCTAGATCAAAGCTCTAAATTTAGAAATACAACAGCTCAACCAAGCTAGGGATTTTAAATCATACAGAAGCACATACACCTAGGGTTTATTCCTAAGATCTCCCATTAACTATTACAATGGTTTTTTTCATAAACCCTAATTCACCAAACCTAAAAATCCAAGGTTTTATTATGTAACTTATACATCAACAACAAACCCTTAAAGGTTAAAGTTTTATAACATCAACAAACCCCAAACATCAAAATAGTAATACATGAAAGAGTTAGCAATACAAAGCATATTTCAAAATGAGCGTACCTTTTAATG
Organism: Pinus taeda; assembly: GCA_000404065.3. NCBI lineage: Eukaryota > Viridiplantae > Streptophyta > Pinopsida > Pinales > Pinaceae > Pinus > Pinus taeda. The sequence goes on from APFE030650960.1 coordinate 60,371, forward strand.
AAGAAGATTAGCTACAAATATTGTACTTTCATACATACCTAGAGTTGCTTCTTTTACAAACCTTGGAGAGTTTCCTTTTCGGGAAATAGGCTTACCTTCGTGAAGAATATTTCCTTGAATTTTCCTTCATAATTCTTGTGTATTCCTGCAAGCTTTTCCTACCAAGAAAAAATCAAAGAAAGGATTATAAGTATATAATACAAACAAATCCATATGTATGGAGGAAATTAAACATGAAAGAGTAAACAAAGAAGAGGATACTTATATTTGGTAAAATGGTGGAAGCTCCCTCTTAATTTACATTTATTCAATCTTTCTGAGGGATACCTACAACTTATCAAAACATTTTGATAATTTATTACAAGACATATTAGGTCCATAAATTCTAGAAATCAAGATATAAAGGAAAATTTTACAAAACTTTAAAACAATAGTCTATGTTGTAAGTAGAAGGATATGCAAGAGAAAGACAGAATTTGCAAGAGAAAGACTTCGGATTCTTGAGCCTTATTCTTCTTGGGTGGAGCTTCATCAGCAACTGTTGCATGTTGTTTCTCTCTTCTTGTTCCTTGGATTCTTAGGACAATGGCTCTTGTAGTGTCCCATCTTATCACAATTAAAACATTCAATTTTGGATACGTCTACCTTCTTCTTTGGTCCTTTAAATTTCTTGTGTCCTCCCCTTTTCTTGTAGAGGGAAAAATATGCATTGGAGGTGTTGTTCTCTTCATCTTCTTTCTTGTCACTTACTAATGAGATGCAAGATTCTTCTTGATTGCATGCATTCCACATTTCTTCAAAGGATGGTGTTACTTCCTAACTAATAATACCTGATGCAAAGGAGCTTCATGATTTTGGTATACCTAGTAGTGCAACAATCACAAGTTATTTATCTAGTATGACTTCATCAATGGCTTGGATCTCGTCTCTTATTCAATAGATCCTTACAAAACAAGAAGATATAGTGTCATATTTTGTTATCTTTATTGTTCTTAGTTCATTCTTGAAACTATATACATGATCGATGTTTTTTATGCCGAATAATTTGGAGAGGGATTCATACATCCCTTGTGAAGTATTTATATTGGCTATGTAGGGTATTAGGTTGTCCTATCTACAATTAGATTCATGGCCAAGATGTTTGTTTCCCTTTACTTTTCCTTTCATGCATCATATTTTGGTTCCTTAACTTCTCCTAGTACAAAATCCAATACTTTATGCTTTGCAAATGCAAAAGTGATGAAAAGTGGGATATGTCTTAGGCTAATGAAAAATCACTCTTAATTTATAAAGCGAAAAAACCACTAAAGTGACTTTATAAAAATAAAAGGGTAAAAGCAAGGGAAACAAGAGCAGAAAGGGTTATATTCCACCTTGCTTAAGAAAGGGGGGTTCAACAAACACCCAGGCTGAGTATTTAACATTGTGGCAAGGATTAGAATTGGCTCTAATTAATGGAATTCATCATTTGATTGTCTTTTACAACTCATTCATTATAGTAAACCAGGTGAGAAAAATAGAAGGTGGCCCTAATCAAACATTCATTCCAATTCTGCATCAAATCAAGCTCCCTTAGACCAATTTTGACAAGGTAGAGATATATCATATAAAGAAAAATCTTAATATAGTGGCAGACTCCTTAGCCAATCAAGGAATCCTCATAGAACAAGGGGTAATGAAAGTGAACAATGAGGAATATTCAATTGATCAAACTTATACCACAAAAAGTGACTATCGAAATCACGGTATTGAGGAATCAAACATTGATAAATATAGAAAAGGGTGGTGGCATCAGTCATTTCACTCAGACAGTGCACTCATCATATTGGTAACACCAATGTTTATCCTCGTGTATTTGAGACGACATCGCATCACCAAAGGACGCAAACACTCATCCACTCAAATGGTGGATGTCATGCAAGGCTGGAGGTTAGACAGGTGGATATCTAATTGTTATTGTAACAGTCCTGGAGAAAATTCCATGTAATGAAAGCTAATAAAGGAAAAAATAATAACCACAGTTGATGGGACACTTATTCCAAGTTGAATGTTGGGCAAGACATCCTAGTGTGGGTGTTTGTTGGTATATTATGGCTAAGGAAATTGGCAAAGGCAATGACTAAGGCTTTGGAAAGGAAAAATGGAATTTTTGGCACATTTATTTATGAAAATAATGGAAATTAGGAGAAAATTAAGGTGAAAGGTCACAAGTTTCATGTGAGGAGGAAAATAATGGAAAATGAAGAAAATATAGGCCTAATTGATAAAAAAGGGTTTTGAGGATCAATTGGTACCTTTTGTCAGTTCAGTTTTGGAGCTCTCTCATTATTCTCTCTTTCTCTCTCTCACTCTTAGACACTTAGATTTTTCTTGGAGCACTTTGGCATTGCATCAAGAAAGGAAAAGAAGGCAAGAGGAAGGAAGGAGCAAGCGAGGAAGAGAAAGATCAAGCAACTACAGCATGATTCTTACCGTTACCTAACAGTGAGCAAGTGTGTTGGCATTGATGTCAACCAAACTAGCATGGATGTATGTGCTAGCATGATGTTAGGCAGGATAACACTGATGTCCACTAGGCTAGTTTTGATGGCAACAGATGCTGGCATTGATATACATGATGTGTCAAGCTCAGGGGGCGTCCTATGGTTGCTGCAGTCTCAGGTAGAGAATCACCATAATATAAGGCCTACTGGAGAAGCCATAAAATGATGACTATGGTGCTTTGGAGTCCTGGAATTTGGAGGAGAATCTACCTCAAGGAATCAGCTTAGATACTCTTAGAGTTATCATAATTGGTTAGTTCTCGGAAGGAGCTTTCCAACAGTATGTGCAAGTCCATGAATGGATCTAGGGATCAAAATTTATTGATAGTCGAAGCAAGGATCTTGAAGTCCTTAGGAGCAGGCCAAATTTTGGAACTAGGAGAGCAGGTCGAATTTCAGAGGGTCTCAGTGAATTGGATGTAGGCTAAATTTCGGATCCCAAATTTCAGAACTTCAGGACCTTAGAGAGTCGGAGGCTTGGGACTTTGGAAGGTTGGAATATCAAAGCAAGTTGAATATCGGAAGTAGGATAAACATCGGAAACTCGAAGGTTCGGAACTTCAGAACCTTGGGACCTCGGAATATCGAAACCCCTTGGAACTTTGGAATTTCGGAGGTCATAGTCTCAATCAATCGAAAGGTCAATATATTGGAATTTCATAACCTTGTATCTTCTTACAAATTGAATCATTTTGAAAGCACTGAGGGTTGTGGGTAGTAGGTGTTTCAAAGGAAATCACTTGCAAAACTAAGGACCGAGGGACACTTTTTCTCTCCTCAGCTAGGACACATTGCAGTTGTTGATTGGCCCTAAGGAAGTGATAGTGGAAGATGACATCAGCATCATGTGGCAGTATTGAGGACACATGGCAATCAGATTCAGCATTATTCGGTGGCCTAATGGGGAAAATTTAGGTGACATGTGTCACCACTATGGAGATTCCACGTGGGGTTGACGATAAGAGCATGAGGCCATCTCAGAGGTCAAGATTTCATAACTCCATTGTAATTGCTTTTTGAAAAAATATTGATACTAGGGAGATTTGATGTTGATTGGAACCTGGTCATGGAGCCCAAAGAACCAAGGGCATAGAGAAATCCTTAGCACCTAAGTGTTGTGAAGATGCCACTTGGGAAGTACATTTCAGAGGTCAGAATTTCAGGAACTCCTTTATAATTGCAATTTGAGGAAAGTTCTGATATAGAGAGCTTCCGATGATTGTTGGCATCTGGTCATGGAGCTCGAAGAACCAAGGGAAAAAGTACAAGAACACAAAGAGATAGGCCCCCGATAGGATTCTGAAGGGCTTAGCGCCTAATTTCTATTCCACTGGTCAGAGCACCTGGTATTATAGTGTAAAAAAATAAGGGATGAAGAAAAATGGGCAAAAGGCCAATTGGAATCTCGTGATTTCGCAACATCTTCTTAATAAAGTTATGAAATGATTGGGCTCTGAAATTTCAGCACAAAGGTGTATGGAAGATGAATGAGTCGGTAGCTAAGTAAATGTGCTTAGTAAGGTTGGTGTCACAGGAGTAATGGCAACTACAGAGATCATTTTTTCAAGGCAACAAGGACCACGATTGCACAAATTCTTTAATGGAGTAATGGAAATTGCATAAATCGTTGAGTCAAGGCAGAAAGGACCAAGTTGCAAAGGATGAAATAATGGAGTCTTTCATGAGTTGAGACAAGCCATCACTGATCTTGCATGCCTGCTACATGGGATTAAATGAAGATCAGAGCCTCAAGCATAAGAGATTTGTTCATATCAAGAACAAGAGCCTTGTTGGAGTGTGCAGGATTGACTGATGATTTATGTCTCGGCATGGGAACACTCAGGTGCCCATTTTCATGTTTAATGTAGTGGCAGAATTGAAGCAAGAGATGCAACAACAGGATGGAGAAGCCATGCAGGAGTACGCTTGGGTAGTGTGAATGGCAGAGTGATGGCTGACAAAGAAAGCATTGATCACTGTGTTTTAGTGAAACGAAACCCGGGATTACAATTGAGCAAATGGGGGGAAGCAACATTGTTTGCAGTGAGTTGTGTGGAGAGCTTTGTGCATGAGTGCACTGTTGTGTCAGGTCGAATGAGTTGGTGCTACAAAGAAGAGGTTGAGACTTCCTATGCAGAGGAAAGAGGTAGAAAGAGCCTGCACTGATGTGTGAGAGGTTGAGAGAGTCTGTGGAATAGAAGGGGTCGAATGTTGAATGTATGTTGTTGAGAGCAGTGGGTCGAGAATAGTATTGTTCTACGGTGTGAATAGAGTGTTGAGAGATTTGTGATAAGTGACTATTGTTGAGAAGAATGTCACGTGGGACAAGGCTAAGGAGAACAAAGAGCTCAAAATAGGTAGAGAGGCTACCAATTACAGTGAGCAATAAGTCTTCTTTTGAGTGTGGGTTGGGGCCTGTATACAGGAAGTTGGTGCTTCCATATCTAGTGGGTGTCTGAAGAAGGTTTGGGGATTGGTGCCTCTAGCAACTTGGTGCTTGCATAAATCCAAGGAGTTGCAAGTTGGATCTTACAACAAATCCATTAAGTTGGTGCTTCAGATGGTGCTTCTGGTAGGCTGATCAAGTGCCTGCAAAAGAAGGGAGTTGATACTTCTTGCTAGTGGGTGCTAGCAAACAATCAAAGGGAGTTGGTGTTTCCTATGAGTGTTGGCTCACAAACATATTGATGTAATAGGGTAGGTGATCTTATTTTTACATCAATAACAACAACAAGCTTTGGTAGTTTTTTCTCAAAAGGGTTTCCATGTTAAACCTCTGTGTCATATTGGTGTTGTTCATGATGTGTATGCTTGTATTGATTCATATGGTTGTTATTATGGTTTGTTAATGGTTTCTCTCATATAATGGATGCCAAGTTTGAATGAGTGAAGCTAAATTGG